>CAJUXJ010001123.1:0-22646 GCA_910589775.1 Avena eriantha
TTATTCAAATCTTTTCAAATTAATTTAAATTCAATTTTTTCAATTCAAATAATTTTTAAAATAACATCCAATATACAAATAATATATGTTTTGGAATCAGAAAATGTGAGGAATTCAAATTTGCCTTCAATATTTTTGACACTTTAAAATTTCGAGATGATTAAATTACAAGAAAATGCCCTTTTTCTTATTTAATTAATAACTTTTTTTTTTATAACTCCAAATTTGACAATAATATGTCTAAATCGATCAGCGCGACGAGCCCGTTCTATTTATGCATCCTTGTTCTGAATTGAAGCATGCATCATGTTGTCATTTAAACTGAACTGTTTATGACAATAAAACTTGGTCAAAAAAATAATAAAATGCTTTATTTCTTGTATCCACACCTCACCTTGGCCATGCTACTTAATGCCATGTAAATTGTGCATCATTCATCATGGCATGCTTGTTTGCTTGTTGCATTTTAATTCATATGCTTGTGCACTTTATTTATGTTGGCCCTTGTTTGTTTGGTTCTTCTTCGAATAGACGCCCAGCAGAGAATTATCCAGGAATCACAGGAGTATTACCCAGATCCATCTCTCGCTTCAACTGAGCTGCCAGGCAAGCACTACCACATGCTTGCATACATACAGTACCTATTGCCTCTATCTTATTCTTGCATCATTGAGTCGCGATTGCATTAAATTGAATCCCAAGTACTGCATAGCCTTTACTTTTAAACCACATTAAGCTTGTTCCGGTCCCATGAGCCATTACTACAGGAGTTGTTTGAGCCATGCGAGTCGTAGAAAAGCATGAGTAGGGTATGTGAGTGTCTGATGGATAATGAGGTACCTAAACAACATAACCTGAGTAGTAATGGGATAACTAATGAAAGAGGCACCGGTGAGCAATATCTGCTATTTGGTTTTTCATGCTCACTTGTGTCCGTAGGACCCCGAGTACTTGATTCCTGTTCCTTGACTATTCGCACTATCCACATCCGGGAGGCCTTATGGACCCCCCTGAGCCAGAGCTTGATTCATTCTTATTTCTTGGGGCCACAATAGTTTGGGGCTTTATTACTATCCTGTACTTATGCCATGTTACTGCTTTATATTTAAGATTGTGCGAGGAGCACCTGTACTGTTTTGGATCGTGAATGTTTTCGCTGGTATCGACAAGCCCAGTCACATTTTCGGGTTCCCAGTCGTTTACAGCCATTGACACAAACCTTGGGTCCGTCTCGGAGCCGGCCAACTTCGTTGCGGGTAGCTTAATGGGGTGGCCCCCTGAAATATTTCTGAATCCTGTGATTGCTTTGTCGTGAATGCCTCGTTGGGTTTTGATTTGGTTTTTCCGAGGTTGATCGAGTGTGTGTTGCTATTCGTGCACCCCTGCAGGGTAATCTTTCTGAAAGCCGTGTCCGCGGTTATGGACGACTTGGAGCACAGTTTCTCGATCATAGACAATATAAGTAAACCGTAACCGCTTTTAAATTGACTAAGTACTTGACTAGTAAATAGTGCAATACTCATGGAATGGTTAATAAACTGCCAACGGATGATGGGGGTTGTTCGTCCGCTTCCTCGTTGGTAAGCGAGGAGGAGGATGGATCTGTTAATTATACTGTTATAACTGTTTTTTTATTAATTCACGGACTTCCGTCTATCATTGGTTAGGCGGAAGGTTAGCGAGTATCTATAGAATTGTTAGGTATTATCTTTTGCTGCAATTGCGTCACCCCAGGTTGTGTCCCCTTTAGTGGCATAAAGACTTGCTGAGTACCCCTAGGGTCTCACACGATAAATTGTTTGATTCAGATGAACAGTGTAACCCGCAAGATGGATACTGGGTGGAAGAGACAGATGATGTTGGCAACGATCATTCGGTGTAGAGATTCCGGAACGGGGATCCGTGTGATCTGTGGGCGGGATGTGTTTATTTATGGGGCATCTTATGCCAATTTGCTTCTTATCCGTACTCGGATCTTGTTTTCCGCTTCCGCCTGATACTCTGATGTGTGATGTATGAGGAGCTATCCTAATTATTATATCTATCTAGGAATTTGGATCTTGCCGTATGGCGTTGCAATATTTCTATTTCTTTTAGATGGAATGGCTCTGAGGACTGTTGTATGTGGCTTGCATACATACTCATTTGTGTATGTAGTTGATCCCTTCGCCTGCCGATTACGCCGCTCGTTCTTGTCCCGTTGTTTGAAAGTGGTTAGGACGGCCGAAAGGTCTACCGTGAGTGGCCCTGGGCCCCACCGTACTATTTTAACCACTTTCGTTCATCCAGGCATTAACTAAGAGCGTTTCACCGAGGTAGTTACAATTGGTATCAGAGCCATCCCGCCCTTCAGGGTCTCAGCCAAAATGGTCGTTGTCAGTCTAGCAAATATTTTGGTAGTTATGTATACTAGGGAAAAACAAACGTGAGAGTAGGACTGCTTCCATTTTTCTTCTTACCCACCCACCACACCCTTTCTGGTAAGGAAGTGTAACATTTTCAATCCTCTTCTAAAATTCAAACTAGGATTCACGTGTTCTGGGTTCCGTAGTACCATAGGTTGTGTGTGTGTGTGTGTGAATTCCTTGTCTATCTGTTGCATCCAAATGTTATCACTATCTGCCTTTGGTTATCAACTGTTGGTACATTCCCTACCGACAGTCCTTTGTAAACCGACGCGATCTATTCTGATTCGTTGTACACCGATGCGATCTATCTTACTCTTTGTTATCCGACGTTATCTTGTTGGGGTGTTCTTTTCCGTAGTTACCAATCTTTAGGTTCATCTTAAGAAGAAGTTGTTGGATATGTGTTTTACTGATTCATGTGCGAAGTAATGATTTGAGTGCGGGATGGAGTCGCGACCATACCACTACTTTTGTCATTTGCTTTTGTATATTGAACTAGTAGAGTTACTAATCTTGATTCGTTAAGTGGTTTTGCGCATATAGTGGTATTTTAATGCCGAATTTTGCGGAATTTTTTCTTTGTTAGTTTGTGTACCACACTCCTTGTTCAGTCGTGTGTGTTATGCTTAATATCTTCTAATTGCCTTGAACTTTGTTGATATTTTAATATCATCTCAGTGAATTGCATTCTTTAATCTTATTAATTCCATTTTGGTACTATTTTGGATTATTATCATTCTCCATTATAGTACTGACTTGTGTTTTATATCAATCACAGGATGGCACCACCACGCCGTTCTGAGGAGGATATACCACCTGAACTTGGGGCTGCTTTGGCAAGTATTGCAAATGCTTTGGGCACTATGCAGCAGAACCAGCAGCGCTTCGAGGAAAGTGTGAGGAGGAATGAGTTTGCTCCGCTACCTCCACCTCCCAAGCGAGGAGACATCAAGAGTTTTCTCAAGTTCAACCCACGCCAATTTGAGGTGTCTGATCAGCCACTTGATGCGGATGATTGGCTTCGTGAAGTGTCAAGGTTGCTGATGACTGCGGATGTTCCCGAGCAAGAATGGGTCAAGTGTGCTACTCACCTTCTGAAGGGAGATGCAGCTCTCTGGTGGGAAAATTACCTCAAGGCAGATCTTTCTGGTTTTCAGCCTACTTGGGAGCGGTTCACTGCTGCTTTCAAAGAGCAATATCTGTCAGAAATTGTCATGGAAAGGATGAAGGAAGTGTTTCTCAACCTCAAGCAGGGCACTGACAATGTCAACACCTACATCAGAAACTTCATGAACCTGTCTCGTTATGGTGGCGATGAGATCTCTGATGACAAGAAGAAGCAAAAGAGGTTTCGGCAAGGCCTCAATGCTTCCATCAAATATGCAATCACTCATGCAAGGCCAGCATCTTTCCTGGAACTTCAACACACAGCTCTGCAGGAAGAAGCAAGTAGGCAAGTGTTTGAGGAGTCAAAGAAACACAGCCGTGATACAGCAAGCTCTTCTGCTATGACAGCTCCTTCTAAGCGTCGTGTCTGGGTTCCTAACACCCCACCGTCGCTCCCGCTCCACCAAGACCTTCAAGCTACGCACCAAGGCCACCAAACTCCTTCACTGCGGCTCCCAGGGGCTACAACCACAACTACCCTGGAGCGCCTGGCGGAGTCCCTGGCTACGTTGCTCCACGTCCACCTGGTGCTTGCTATACTTGTGGAAACACTGGGCATCAGCACTGGAATTGTCCAATGAACAACAAAGCTCTTCCACCACCACCTCCAAGACCTGCGGCAAGTGCTCCTATGATTCGTGCACCTCCACCTCGGGCTCTCAACATCAACACTAAGCCGGGATCTACGGTTGCTCGTGCCAACTGTGTCAACGTCGCTCAAGCTGAGCATGCACCTGGAGTTGTCATGGGTATGCTTCCTGTTAACTCAGTTCCTGCACGAGTTTTGTTTGATTCTGGTGCTTCACATTCTTTCGTTTCTCACAAATTTGCAAATGAGCATGAGCTTGTTATGGACAGCTGGATAAAAAGTTAATGGTTCTTTCTCCCGGGGCAAGATTGTTATCTACTAAGATCAGCCATGGCAATCAAATTGAGATTGGTGGTTCTTCTTTTCCGGCTTCCTTAATTGTTCTGGGCAATTCTGATATTGATGTTATCTTGGGCATGGATTGGTTGACAGCAAATGCAGCTGTGATTGATTGTGCTGAACGTTCGGTTTCTCTGAAAATTCCTGAAGGCCATATAGTCTATTCTCCAAGTCTGACTCCTGCAATTCAGCTTTATTCTTTGGCGGCTCTGAATGATGATGCTATGGAAGGTATTCAGAGTGTTCCTGTAGTTTGTGAGTTTCCAGATGTCTTTCCTGAAGAGTTGCCAGGTATGCCTCCGGATCGTGAGGTTGAGTTTGTCATTGAACTTGAACCTGGTACCGCTCCTATCTCCAAGCGGCCTTATAAAATGGGTCCTGCTGAGTTGGCTGAACTTAAGCGTCAGTTGGATGAACAAGAGAAGTTGGGTTTCATTCAGCACAGTACTTCTTCTTGGGGTAGTCCAACCATCTTTGTGAAGAAGCGAGACAAGACTGATAGACTTTGTGTTGACTATCGGGCACTCAATGCTAAAACAATCAAGATAAATATCCCCTTCCGCGGATTAATGATCTCTTCGATCAGCTAGCTGGAGCTGTGGTATTCTCTAAGCTTGATTTGAGAATTGGTTATCATCAAATCAAGATTCGCAAGGAAGATGTTCCCAAAACAGCTTTCACCACCCGCTATGGCCTGTATGAGTACACGGTCATGTCTTTTGGTCTCACCAACGCACCTGCCACCTTCTCGAGGCTTATGAACTCGGTTTTCATGGAGTATCTTGATAAGTTCGTTGTGGTCTATCTGGATGACATTCTAGTCTATTCTAAGTCGCAAGAACATGAAGAACACCTTCGGTGTGTCCTAAACAAGCTTCGTGAGAACCGCCTGTATGCAAAGTTCTCCAAGTGTGAGTTTTGGCTGCCTCAAGTCACCTACCTTGGTCACGTCATCTCTGCCAAGGGCATTGCCGTCAACCCAGAAACTATTAAGACAATTATGGACTGGCTTCCACCCATAAATGTCAAAGAAGTCCGGAGTTTCCTTGGTTTGGCCAGTTACTGCCGTCGCTTCGTTCAAAACTTCTCAAAGATTGCGAAGCCTCTTACCGATCTCCTCAAGAAAGGCAAGAATATCTTTGGACTCCTGCATGTCAAGCAAGATTTGAAACACTCAAAGAGAAGCTCACTTCCACACCAGTCTTGGTTCCTCCAGATACATCAAAGCCTTTCCAATTTTCTGTGATGCTTCATTGCAAGGATTGGGTGCGGTCCTTATGCAAGAAAAGCAAGTTGTTGCTTATGCTCTCGACAGTTGAGAGACGCAGGAGATCAACTATCCTACACATGACCTTGAACTCGCAGCAGTTGTCTTTGCTTTGAAAGTATGGAGGCATTACGTGCTGGGCAACCGTTGTGAGATCTTTTTCTGATCACAAGAGTCTGAAGTATATATCACACAGCCTGATCTCAACCTTCGTCAGAGGAGGGTGGATTGAAAACAATCAATGATTTCGATTTGACCATCAACTACACTCCGGGCAAGCCAATGTCATGGCAGATGCTCTCAGAGCCGAAAAGCTTATGTCAACAACCTCATGGTGGAAAGAAAACAAGCCTCTCTTGTGCGAGGAATTCCCGTCTCAGCTCAACCTTGAAATTGTGGATCACAAGTTTATCTTCTGAACCTTCTAGCCACACCTCTCTTGGAAGAAAAGGTCGCGTTCCATTCAGCTTGGGGATCCTTACACTAAAAAGATCATCTCCAACATTCAACTTCCAAAGTATGAGTCTTTTCACATTGAATGACCAAGGCACTCTTTTCTTTGAACACCGGATGTTTGTTCCGAACTACCCGGTTTAAAGAGAGCAAGTTCTCAAGGAGGCGCATGATCTGTTCTTTCTATTCACCCTGGAAAGCACTAAGATGTACATGGACTTGAAAACACAATATTGTGGCCTGGTTTGAAACAATATTGTGCCCAAAGTATGTCTCAGAGTGTGATGTTTGTCGAAGAGTTAAAGCTGTCCATCAGAAACCTTCGGTCTTCTACAGCCATTGAAGCCTCCGGAATGGAAATGGGAGAAAGTAGAGATGGACTTCATCACTGGTTTCCAAGGTCGCAGAAGGGCAACAATGCAATCTTTGTTGTCATTGACAGGCTTTCCAAAGTAGCTCACTTCTTTCCAATCAAGGAAAACGATTTCTGCAATTCAGTTGGCTGAGCTCTATATCAACAGAATTGTCTCTCTGTATGGAGTTCCTCTTGAGATCAGTTCAGACCGTGGAAGCATCTTCACTTCCAAGTTCTGGGGAAGTTTCCAAAGTGCTTTGGGAACCAAACTAAACTTCAGCACAGCTTACCACCCTCAGTCGCAAGGACAAGTTGAAAGGATCATCAAATTCTGGAAGATATGCTCCGTGCTTGCGTTATCTCTTTTGGCATGAAGTGGGAAGAATGTCTTCCTTATGCTGAATTCTCTACAACAACAGTTTCTAGAAAAGTCTAAAGATGGCACCATTTGAGGCTCTCTATGGTCGCAAGTGCAGAACTCCGATTGGTTGGTCGGGCGCAGGTGAAAAGAATATTGTTTGGCCCGACATTGTAACTCAAGCGGAGGAGAAAGTTCACATCATTCTTGAAAATCGAAGATTGCTCAAAGTAGCCAGAAGAGCAATTATGACAGAAAGCACACGGACATGGAGTATGTCCTGGTAATCTCGTTTACCTTCGTGTCACTCCCATGAGAGGTACGCACCGCTTTGGTATCAAAGGAAGCTGGCTCCTAGATACATCGGTCCTTTCAAAATTCGTGGAAGAAGAGGAGAAGTTGCCTATGCTCTTGAGCTTCCTGAACAACTCAAAGTCCATGATGTTTTTCACATCTCTCAACTCAAGAAGTGCTTCAAGGATCCCGGCAGGACCGTGGACCATGAAACTCATCAATCTCCAAGAAGATCTGTCTTATCAAGAACACCCACACAAAATTCTCGAAGTCGCAGAAAGAAGGACTCGCAACAAGTCCATCAAGTTCTGCAAGGTGCAGTGGTCGCACCATTCCGTTGATGAAGCCACCTGGGAACGTGAAGATGAGCTCCGTGCCAAGTATCCTACCCTCTTGAGTCTTCTTCTTCCTAGAATCTCGGGGCGAGATTCCTGTTTAGTGGGGGAGAGTTGTAGCACCCCAATTGTCTAACATTGTAATGCTACTTGTCCTAGTAAGATATTGGCTACTTCATATAGATTATTGTTGCATCATAATTATATCATGCTCATGTCATCATGCCACCTTGCATTTGAGCATCATATAAAACCCTCTTTCTTTTGGTTCTTCTCTCACATGCATTATTAATTGTAATTGTCTCTGGATATTGTATTTGGTGTATGTATATATTGTTCAAATGCCCAAGTTGAGTTGGGGGCATATCTTTTATTCAATTCCACCACCTTTCTGTCTACCACTTAAAATCCCACCATCCCTTAAACCATGAGCTTGTAATTCTTTTTCTTGTGACTTTTTATCCTAGCTCATGTGGTTTGGGTGGATCAATCTCCCAAATTCTTTGCTTGGCTTATTTTCCACTTCTTGGAAATGCACAAGATTAATGCCATCATATTATTATTGTTTTCACATAATAAATCATGTCATTAATATTTTGCATGGGCCATGCAAGCTTCTCCACCACCTTTTTCCTCCATTAGTTTTTCTTTGGTTTTGGAGGATCCTATCTAGGAAAACCATCTCCACCTCTCCTAAGTCAGACCATACCATCTTCTTTTATTATTATTTTCTCCATGCATGAACCATATGAGGCTTAGCCCATAATTCTTTTCTTTTCCTTTTCTTGGATTTCCTTTCACCTCCACCTCATGTCAATTCTAGCACTCATCATGTTCCACTTGAGATGATCTTACCACATTCTTTTATCTTATTTTTCTTTATCTACATATAAGATCACATGAGCCTTATTCCACCTAATTCTTTTCTTCTTCTTTCTTTCTAGTTTCTTCTCTACATTAGCCCATGCAAGATCAAGCCCATGTGTCTTCTTGTTTTGGCCTCATAATCAAAAATTAAAATCTAAATATCTAATTAAAACCTAACCTAGCTAAGTCTATCTCTCTCTCTCTAAATCTACTAAACCCTAACTCACTTCTCTCTCTACACCCTCCCTCTCTAACATGGGTACCACCTAGCCACCCTCTCTCTACCTGACCACCACCCCAGCCTCTCCTCTCTCTAACCTAGCTAAGCCTAACCCTAACCATAGCCATGCCCTAGCTAAACCGAGCTCACCCGAGCCCCTTTTCTCCTTCTCTCTCTGCCGTGCGGGCCTAGCCGCACCACCATCGCCTACCCCACCTGCAGCCTCCCTGTCGCGCCGTCCAGCTCCAGGACAAGCCCCAGCCTGGCCGAGCACGTGCTCGAGGGAGAAAGGGCAAAGCCCTAGCCCCTTATCCCTGCCGTGCCCCGCCCTCTTTTCGTCCCTCTCTCTCCCACTTTTTCTTCCTCTCCACGCCTCTCTGGCCTCCCTGGATCTGGCCGAGACGCCCTCCTCCTTCCCCTTCTTCCTCTCCGTCCACCAGCAGCCGTCGCCGGTCGCCGCCAGGTACCACCCCGCCCCGACGAACCATCCGTGCAGCGCGACCGTGAAGTGGCGGAGAAGACCGAGCACGGCCCCCTGCGACGCCCCGTGCACGCAGACGTGGACGAGAAGCTCCACCGCGTCGCCAGTACCTCGCCGTCCCCGAAACCCCAGCCCGCCGGTGCGTCTGCATCCTCGCCGTTCCGCAGCCCCTCGCGCCGATCCAACACCACCAGGCAACTCGCGGTGAGCATATCCCTCTCCCTGACAACCTCCGCCTCACCGTACCGCTATAGCCTCGCCGTGCGTTTCGTCGAGCAGCCTCGCGCGCCAGAGCTCGCCGGCGTCTGCAGCTTTCCCGCGCCACGCTCGCCCTTTCTAGCCCGCGCCCACCTCCCTGTCAGCTCCCCTAGCACGCCGCACTGGTTAGCCACCCCAGCGCGCACGCACATGTCCCCGGATCGAACCCCCACCCCGCGCCGTGCGCCAGATTCGCGTCAGACGCGAGGAGAAGATAAACAGTAAACCGGGCCGTGGTTAAATTGCAAAAAGCCCCCCACCCTTTTTAATTCTCGCAACCCACGCTCCCAGTGTCCCCACCTGCCAGCCGCTCTAGAAGATTTGCAGTAAAACCCCTCCGTTTTCTCAGACGCAACCCGCGGTCCAGCTGGTGCCCCACCAGTCAGCCGCTGGGGCCTTTCCCACTGGCACGTGGCCCCTTCCGCCGCTGGCCCGCCTGTCAGCCGCTGTGGGCTAGCCTAGCCCCGCGTCACAAAAGTGTTTTGCGCGCGCGTGGCCCCAGTCAGCGCCGACCCCACCCGTCAGTGACTGTGGCTAGAATTTCCTGCGGTGTAAAAAGTAATTCCCTGAGTCTGTTATTATTCAAATCTTTTTCAAATTAATTTAAATTCAAATTTTTTCAGATTCAAATAATTTTTAAAATACAAATCCAAATAATACAAATAATATATGTTTTGGAATCAGAAAAATGTGAGGAATTCAAATATGCCTTTCAAAATATATTTTGAACACTTTAAATTTCGAGATGATTAAAATTACAAGAAAATGCCCTTTTTCTTATTTAATTAATAACTTTTGTTTTATAACTCCAAACTTGACAAATAATATGTCTAAATCGATCAGCGCGACGAGCCCATTCTATTTATGCAGTCCTTCTTCTAAATTGAAGCATGCATCATGTTGTCATTTAAAATCTGAACTGTTTATGACAGTAAAACTTGGTCAAACGAATGATAAAATGCTTTATTTCTTGTATCCACACCTCACCTTTGCCATGCTACTTTAATGCCATGTAATTGTGCATCATTCATCATGGCATGATTGGTTGCTTGTTGCATTTTAATTCATATGCTTGTGCACTTTATTTATGTTGGCCCTTGTTTGTTTGGTTCTTCTTCGAATAGACGCCCAGCAGGAGAATTACCAGGAATCACAGGAGTATTACCCAGATCCATCTCTCGCTTCAACTGAGCTGCCAGGCAAGCACTACCACATGCTTGCATACATACAGTACCTATTGCCTCTATCTTATTCTTGCATCATTGAGTCGCGATTGCATTAAATTGAATCCCAAGTACTGCATAGCCTTTACTTTTAAACCACATTAAGCATGTTTCGGTCCCATGAGCCATTACTACAGGAGTTGTTTGAGCCATGCGAGTCGTAGAAAAAGCATGAGTAGGGTATGTGAGTGTCTGATGGATAATGAGGTACCTAAACAACATAACCTGAGTAGTAATGGGATAACTAATGAAAGAGGCACCGGTGAGCAATATCTGCTATTTGGTTTTTCATGCTCACTTGTGTCCCGTAGGACCCCGAGTAGTTGATTCCTGTTCCTTGACTATTCGCACTATCCACATCCGGGAGGCCTTATGGACCCCCCTGAGTCAGAGCTTGATTCATTCTTATTTCTTGGGGCCACAAGTAGTTTGGGGCTTTATTACTATCCTGTACTTATGCCATGTTACTGCTTTATTTAAGATTGTGCGAGGAGCACCTGTACTGTTTTGGATCGTGGAATGTTTTCGCGGTATCGACAAGCCCAGTCACACTTTCGGGTTCCCAGTCGTTTACAGCCATTGACACAAACCTTGGGTCCGTCTCGGAGCTGGCCAACTTCGTTGCGGGTAGCTTAATGGGGTGGCCCCCTGAAATATTTCTGAATCCTGTGATTGCTTTGTCGTGAATGCCTCGTTGGGTTTTGATTTGGTTTTTCCGAGGTTGATCGAGTGTGTGTTGCTATTCGTGCACCCCTGTAGGGTAAATCTTTCTGAAAGCCGTGTCTGCGGTTATGGACGACTTGGAGCACAGTTTCTCGATCATAGACAAGTATAACTAAAGTACCGCTTTTAAATTGACTAAGTACTTGACTAGTAAATAGTGTAATACTCATGGAATGGTTAATAAAACTGCCAACGGATGATGGGGGTTGTTCGTCCGCTTCCTCGTTGGTAAGCGAGGAGGAGGATGGATCTGTTAATTATACTGTTATAACTGTTGTTATTAATTCACGGACTTCCGTCTATCATTGGTTAGGCGGAAGGTTAGCGAGTCTCTATAGAATTGTTAGGTATTATCTTTTGCTGCAATTGCGTCACCCCAGGTTGTGTCCCCTTTAGCGGCATTAAGACTTGTTGAGTACCCCTAGGGTCTCACACGATAAATTGTTTGATTCAGATGAACAGGTGTACCCGCAAGATGGATACTGGGTGGAAGAGACAGATGATGTTGGCAACGATCATTCGGTGTAGAGATTCCGGAAACGGGGATCCGTGTGATCTGTGGGCGGGATGTGTTTATTTATGGGGCATCTTATGCCAATTTGCTTCTTATCCGTACTCGGATCTTGTTTTCCGCTTCCGCCTGATACTCTGATGTGTGATGTATGAGGAGCTATCCTAAATTATTATATCTATCTAGGACATTTGGATCTTGCCGTATGGCGTTGCAATATTTCTATTTCTTTTAGATGGAATGGCTCTGAGGACTGTTGTATGTGGCTTGCATACATACTCATTTGTGTATGTAGTTGATCCCTTCGCCTGCCGATTACGCCGCTCGTTCTTGTCCCGTTGTTTGAAAGTGGTTAGGACGACCGAAAGGTCTACCGTGAGTGGCCCTGGGCCCCGCCGTACTATTTTAACCACTTTTGTTCATCCAGGCATTAACTAAGAGCGTAATTCACCGAGGTAGTTACATGTGACGAGATATTTACTTAAAGTTCCATGTAATGAGCATAGTAAGAACCAAAAAGCACAGTATTTTTATAAGATTCAACATTATCATATACTACATCACGAGGATCCAAAGAGTGGTTAGAAACTACAAGTAGTGCACACGATCCCATATGTACTCATATCATCAGGATCATGGCAGGAATGAAAAATGTGGGTAGAAACGATAAGTAGTGTAGAGGAGGACGAGGAGGAGCACTGACCTTGTTGGAAGCCATGGCCAGTCTTTCTTGGAGGACCCTGATGTACCTCTCCTCATCGTCACACACATTCTTAGTGTGTTGTAAGTTATACAAAAACTAATTAACTCAAGTGGGGTCATCTCTTGTGCACCCTTTTGAATAAAGAGAAATTGGTGACCAACGGAATCCAACATCACACACATTCTCTTGATTTAGAAGCATCATATTGCAATCGGTGATAACCATGAAATTACATTATACACTAATGAACACATGAAGAAGCGAGGATAACTGATGAAATAAAAAGGACCTTGCAAATCAAGCACAGTAATAAAAATCATATATACTATCATAACAACAAAACAAGATAGCTACCATCATTGGCCATTGATGTTTCCTACACATGATGGATCATCCCAAACCGTTCTATTAGTCAAGCAATGCATGAGATATTGAGAACTAAGTAGTTAGAAAAAATACCAGAAATTCTGGCAATAATCGATGATGCTAATTTGGTACCCCGCATGGACAAGACAACCACTAATTAAGTTGATGCATTGGACATGCAAGAAAAATGCTTCAGCTCAGGATTGATGTCAAACAGCTTCATCTTTCCAAATCTTCATTCAAGATAACCTGCTAAGTCCTGCAAAATCCACAATAATGAAACTAATGTTTTCTCCCATGACACACAAGAAATAGCACAAATCGTCAAATTAACCAACATTTTACTACATCAAAAATTTCATCGAAAGCTCAAATCAACACCAACACGTGATGCAATAAGCGACGGTTTAGCTGGAGGACGAAATCCGTGGCCCTATCGTCAACCTTGGCCTCTTCCTGGTGTATCCACCTAGCTTTACGGAAGGAGGCCTCTTGACTGGCATCCCTGACACCGTGTTTCTTCTTCCGGCCCGGGGAGAGAAGGAGCGACAAAGCCAAACCATTCAGCTCCAGCAAGATAGCACACCTGATGTGCCGTCGACCTTCCACTGCCTCTCACTAATTGCTTTGAGTTGTGCCTACTTATGCAAAGCATCGCTTCACCCATAATCAAGTTATTCGTATGTACACACGAGTTATGAAGATTTCATTCAAAAAATCAAGAAACGTTAGAATTAATTAAGCACATCAATTCTAACCCACCCGCATGGCCTCCCCAGCCTCCTCCCTCTTGTAATATACATTGAAAGAAAACGAATCTTTCGGATCTGAAGCTTCAGACATAACATAGTTCATATCCTCTACTTTTCTTGATTGGGCATCAGGGATCACGTCAATATTTTTTTCAAAAATTTTAAGTTCGATTTGTTGTGTCTTTGATAAACTCTGAGGTCAAAGAATACAAAAGTTATAGGACATGGAAGCAACAGGCTGAAGAAGTCACTCTTCTTCCCTAGAATGAACACAAATGTTGATCAATTTTAAGGAAATTGAATCAGAACACATACACTGGCAATGGGTAAATGTGGCAAAAAATACATTTCTTGCAAAGAATATAACACATCTAAGGATGCAAAGCTAGAGGGCCAAAATAATTCTAAATTCTGGAAAGGGAACTGATTTGTTGTGAATAGACCCATATGACTCCATTTATCTGCACTGGAAGCAAGTACATGCAAAAAGGTCTCTCGTTACGCCGCAGTAGACATCCTTCCAACAAACCGCCTCACATGCTAACATTTCCAAAATGAGTGAGACCCTAACAAAAGAAACTATTTCTAGAAATCAAGCAAGAGAAAGAAAAAGCACCTGCTGAAATGTATGGTGCTAACTGGAAATGAAGACTATAGAGAAATTAGAGCCGTTGTACATTATTCATTCATTAGATTATGACAGGAAAAAATAATCTAAAACCATTTGTCGATCAAAACTAACCAAAATGCCCCTCACCTGCTTTGGTGTGCCGCTGTGAATTGCAGGTCTGTGCTCACCAATAGACCTCAGATCATCACCAGTGCACAACTAAGAATTCACCGAACGCTAAGCCTAAAGAATCACATCAGGCACAAGCAATAATGCTTGTTGGAACTCAGAGCTACATTAAAACGAATAGCTACAGGACATGGAGGGAACGGGCTAAAGAAGTCAGCTATTAATTTTGAAGGCAGCCAAAATCAAATTAGGACGATGGGATTGAACAAGCTACAACTAATACATGAAAGAATTGAGAATTTGCAGACAATTAGTTAAAAGGATGGGACAATTACCTTGCAGCGGCTGGATTAGCACGATATCAAATCCATGAAATAGAGGAAGTAGAGCAACTCAACTATTTATCATCTAGATTATCGGAGAAGAAGAGCAAAGGGACGATCAGTTACATGATGTATTGGCGTCAACTTGGCCGAGAAAGGTGAGAAAGGTACATCGTTCCATAATCTGCATGTCGATGACGCCTGTGGCGCAGAACACCTGATCTTCTAACATGGCAGTGATTAAGGCCTTGGCGACGCAGTAGTTGCGCTTGGTTGCAGCAGTACTTGCTGCCGGAGCACTCCGATCCCTTGTTGCATATATTCTCCTATGACTCCTTGAGCTTCACCTGCCACGTCTCGATCATCCGGATCAGCGCCAACATGCCCCCGGTCAGCACCGCCGCCGCCTCCAGAAACAGCACTGCCAACACGATCTTGTTTCGCGTCTTTCTCTGCATGTCCATCCGAGAATGTCTAGAAAGCTCAGCCCGATCTGGATCTCGCTTGCTGCAGGTGGAGGGGTTTGAATCTTGGGAATGCGGTGGCTGGTGGTGTGATATCTGGTGGTGGTGGTGGTGGAGGAGGGAGCTGCAATTGGCGAAGGGTTGCGAGGCAGTGGCGGGAGGCAGTCGTTACTGGGGCGGCGGCGGCAGGACCCCATGGTTCTGTGGGAGGAGGTAGGGGATGATGGGTCGGGGCCTTTGTTTCCTCTTTTTTCCTTGCGTTCTGAATAGGCATTTTGCACTTAGCGGTGGCAGAGACCTGTAATTAGCTGAGACAAGAATTGAGACGACATACTATACCATCCGATGTAAATTAGACGGTCCTGATGCTTTCAATGTTTGATGTTTGACGACGACCTACGATCACCAACTCCCATTTAATAGTAAAGATTTGACTTGGGGGTTTAACAAGGACTGCTGCAAGGTGAAAAGTCTCCGGCAAACTTGGCTAACACTCCCCCCGTTTACAAATATACTAGGAAAATTGTCCGTGCCTTGCACCGTAAGAAAAAAATTACTTCATGAAAGACAAATATTTTTATTAAATTTTTTTAGACCCTTGAGTCTTTTATTACTCAAAATCAGTTTTGTTAAAGGGAGAGAGCGAATGTCTCATATAAATTCACCCAAGCTTCTTAAAAAAAGTAAAGGTCCTACCATACTTATTCTTCGGAAGTCGTGCTTATTGGGTTCAAGGTTGCGCTAGGTCGCCATCGTCCTCAGTTGCTCGGAGTGTAGCAAACTGGTTCAAAATCTGATTCATGCGGTGCTATGATCGTGCGCTAACTCTTCATATTGCTATGATCCTGTGCTAACCCTTCATGTAATGATCGGCCCAAACCTTGTCCTTTCAATAATTTGACATTGGTTTGAATGGAAAGAAAAAAAATACCAGCAATTGTTAACTTGTACCGAGAATCAATCCTATGTTATCAATATGATTTGTTACTATTGCTGGAACATTATTGTTCCCTCACTACTAATCAACATAAGACTATCTTCGTACTAAAAAGGATGTCATGGAGTTTTCTAAATTTAAATGTATCTAGACCGTATTTAGTATATAGATATATTCGAATTTTGATAAAAAAAGGGAGTATATTATTTTGAATACGTTTCACAACGCTAACTTCCGTCTCATGACCTCACAGACACTCTTTTATTTTGTAAAGGAAAAGATTTTTAAAATAGTATTCAATTTTAGTGTGTCCATAACATGATGTAATTTTGATATCACGGTGCATTAAACAACAGACCCTAGGAAAATGTTTTTGACTCTTCCGGTAGCATACATGTCTAGTGATTATGGCTACAGTTCTGCACTTTCGCTCATCACCTCACGGTTATTTTTATTTTGGAAAGGAAAGATTTTCAAATAGTATTGAATTTGAAAAAATATTGACTATTCAGTAGCACTCCTTTAAGTATGCATAATGCATCATGCACCGTGCAAGACAGCCAGCACAACATATGGAGAATTAATTTCTTTCCCGATCATTGGATTTCAGAGACGAAACAACACTGCTACTCTTTTGTTGATTCCCAAGTGACCCTTGTTGATACTCCAAGAAAATTACCCGTGTACAGTTATATTACAAAGCGAGGTGGGACTAACCAAGAGCCATACCAGGCCTTCACGCACATATATACGTAGCTGTTAATTGACACATGGCTGGACGGTCGAAGTTGCACCATAGGTGGACAGTACACGTAGCCGGCAACCTGACTCGTTAGCTTGCCTGGCGCAGGTTAGAGCATCTCCAACAGAAGCTCTATATTCTGGCGTTGTAAAATTGGATTGCAGCGCGCTGGGTCCATTTTTAGGACGAGGACATGTGCAGCTTCACCGGAAGCGCTAAAGTACAGCGCGCCAAAGCAGCGTTTCACCGGAAGTGCTAAATACAGCGCTGAAAACACTTTTTTTCACATATATTCATCCAAAATACAGCGCCGTGGCCAATTTGTAGTCAATTTGGCTAAAGTCTGCTAACGGAAACCCAAGTCAGCTAGCTCGCAATCGATTCCGGTGTTCCTAGTCTAGTACGCACTCGCGCGCGGGCTGGAATCAAGTATGCTAGCATGCAATCGCTTCCTTCCGCCGTAGAGCGCCCCGATTCCGCTGCTAGACTGCAATCGATTCCACAGGAGAGCCGGGGCGGCCGCGCAAAGGAGAGCCCGCGCACCTAGGGAGTCGTCGAGCCCCTCTAAAGTTTGAGGCAAATGAACGCTTTTTTGTTCGTCGTCTCCGGGCTATATATCCTCGCGGAACTCTGGTCATTGAATCAAATTAACCTTAATGAATAACTAATTATTCTCTTCTTTTAGCCATCCTTTTTTCCATTAATAACAAAACGAATTATTCCCAAGTCAAGGAATATTTTACGTTCTCCTCCTAGATCAAACCGAATACCTATTTCTAATTAATTCCTATTATGACCACGCCATGGCCGGCGACCAGGACTCGGACCAGCGGAGGAGCGATTTCGGCCAGGAAACTCGCGTACGGCGGCCAGGGGCGGCTGCGCGAGTGCGGCGGTGATAGGCGGCACGATTCTGGCGGCTAGGGAGATGGCAAGGAGCGGTCGCTGGAGGGAGGGGACCGGCTCCGTGCGCTGGCGGGTGAAATTTCCGGCAGTTGGGCTTCGCGCGTTCGGTGTGTCTTTCGCCGCGCGCTGCAGCCGGGTCTAAAGTATAGCGCTCGGCTAGTGCAAAGCGACCATCGTCCATTAGAGCGCTGCGTGGTTAAAAGCGGCTGCTGGAGGGGTCTTTTTTTTCTTCGCACCCTGCATACCGACGGTTTTTTAGCGCACGACCCATATAGCGCGGCTACCTGGAGATGCTCTCACAGTGACAAGATCGATCCAGCCCCCCCCGCCTAACGACCCCGCTCGTTCGCATTGCCTTTGCCCGGCAGCGATCGAATCCGGCTCCAGCCTCACAACCTGGCTTGTTCAAAAAATTGAACCTTCTACTGTAAAAAATTGAACCGTTTTTTTCCACTTATGGGTGATATTGTGGATAAATTTAGTTTAGTGAGAGTAAAATCGGCTAAGAAAAAAGCGGGACGAACCGCAAGAAACCTTTCGTCCTTTATTAGTAGGTATAGATAAGACATTTAGATTTATGAATCATACATATCTAAATGTCTTCCAATGTATATGTTCATACACTAAAAACATCTGGATACATTTATTTCAAAATCTAAAATGTCTTTTCTAAGGGAGAGAGTACCACCACAAACAACTCTAATACATGCGTCATCGCTCCCATGTGTCCACGTGCAACAAATCAAGCGTGTAATGTAAATGCTCCCCTAGCATCTCAAACATAATAAAAATTACAAACGAAATGTTAGATCACTTAACATCACCTACTGTCGTCAAAGCCCAACGAGTGTAACAAATGCAAGGCCAGAGCTAGTTTCAGTGGATAAAAAAAAGCATGCCACGGTATTTCCTCTCACGATTTGTTTCAAATACTCTCTCCGACCAAATTAGTTGACTCAGATTTATCTAAATTTGAATGTATTAACTTATTTTAGTACTAGATACATCGAAATCTAAGCAAAACCAGGATGCATGCGAACCACTACTAGAAAACTAGCTATAGATAGAAATGCTTTCTGCGGCGCATATAATGTGCATGCTAACACAGAAACATAAATATGGCAATTTCTAATGGCGCATGTAACCCATATGCGCTACAGAAATGGTGTATTTGTGTGGCGCATATTCTTGCGTGCCCCATAAGACAATGTTGTTTCGTATGGCAACATATTCGTGCCGGCACGCCACATAAATTCGAGGGCCCACAAGCAAGTATGGGTGGACAGAAAGTGAAGATTATGTGCCGCATGTAGATATATGCGCAACAGAAAGTCGAAAGCAGATCCCACCACTCCCGAACCGCCTTTTCAGTTTTAGAAAAAAATAAACGAAAACGATAAAAACTTCAAAAAAAATCCTTTGAGATGTACACTAGTAGAAAAAATGGGCCTTTGGTTCGGGCCATTAGTCCCAGCCGTGGCTGGGGCCGGGACTAATGGTCCGAACCAGACGGCCCGAGGAGGCCGAGGCACTATGTCCCGGTCCGTAAGGAACCATTAGTCCCGGTTTAAGATACAAACCGACACAAATGGGTCTGGGCCGGCGCGCGTGCTCCTGGCAGAACCTTTGGACTAATGGCCTGGCCCTATATATATGCACCCAGCCCTCCACTCTCTCCTGTTTTTTTCCTATGTGAGAGGTGGGTATAACTTTGTGCTAACTTTTTTTCTTCATATGCACTAGAGGTGTTCGGTGAAATGCCTATTAGAGCGATGCCACTTGAGTTCACACAAGACAAAATATGATATGAGGTGCCAGAGCGACACTTAAGGTTTCTCCTCTTTGTTTTGAAGTGTCCTAAAAGGTTAGCAACTATTTTCTCGTTTTGACTGCGCGGTACTAATTTAAGCATCGTGATTGCATTTGATATATATGCATGGTTGTATGATGCAGATGAGCCATCCATGGATGTACGGTGACCGACGCTCTGACGCTTACAGAGAAGGCGTGCGTTCTTTTCGCCTTGTGGCCGAGGCGAACAAGCGGCGGGATGGTTTTATGTGTTGTCCATGTGTTGAATGTCGGAATAACCAGGCTCACACTTCCTCAAGAGTCATTCAGAGCTACCTGCTTCGGTCCGGTTTCTTGTCCGGCTATAATCTTTGGACCAAGCACAGAGAAAGAGGGGTTATGATGGAAGACGACGATGAAGAAAATAACGATGATGACAACTACCGATCTATGTTCCCTGAATACGATGATACCACAATTGAAGATAATGAAAAAGAAGGGGTGAAAAACGGGAACCAGATGAGCCCGTTGATGATTTTGGTCGGGTCATTAGTGATGCAAGGCGAGACTGCGACACAGAAAAGGAGAGGTTGCAGTTTGAGCAGATGTTACAGGACCACAACACATTGCGGTATCCAACTTGTGAAGATGGCCAGAAGAAGCTGGGTAGCACACTGGAATTGTTGAAGTGGAAGGCAGCGACCAGTATGACTGACTCGGGATTTGAAAAGTTGCTGGTAATAATGAAGAAGCTGCTTCCAAAAAATAACCAATTGCCCTCCAGTACGTACGAAGCAAAGAAACTTGTCTGCCCTCTAGGATTAGACGTGCAGAAGATACATGCATGCCCTAATGACTGCATCCTCTACGCGGTGAGAAGTACGAGAATATGGATAAATGCCCGATATGCACTGCATTGCGGTATAAGATCAGAAAAGATGGCCCTGGTGATGTTGAGGGCGAGCAACCCAGGAAGAGGGTTCCTGCCAAGGTGATGTGGTATGCTCCTATAATACCACGGTTGAAACGTTTGTTTAGAAATAAAGAGCATGCCAAGTTGTTGCGGTGGCACATGGAAGACCGTAAGAAAGACGGGATATTGAGGCACCCTGCTGATGGTCGGCAGTGGAGAAAAATCGAGAGAGACTTCCCGGACTTTGCTGGTGACGCAAGGAACTTATGGTTTGGTCTAAGTACCGATGGCATGAATCCTTTTGGGGAGCAGAACTGCAGCCACAGCACCGGCCCGTGACTCTATGTATCTACAACCTTCCTCCTTGGTTGTGCATGAAGCGGAAGTTCATTATGATGCCAGTGCTCATCCAAGGCCCGAAGCAACCCGGCAACGACATTGGTGTTACCTAAGGCCATTAGTTGATGAACTTCTACAGTTGTGGGCCAAACCAGGTGTACGTGTGTGGGGGATGAGCACAAACAGCAGGATTTGACCTACAAGCGTTGCTGTTCGTAACCATCAATGATTGTCCTGCTCTTAGTAACATTTCAGGACAGACGAACAAAGGATACAATGCATGCATGCACTATTTAGATGAGACTGAAAGTATATATCTGGATAAATGTAGAAAGAATGTGTACCCGTACAATCATCGTTTTCTTCCGCTCAGTCATCCCTTAAAGAAGAAAGGCAAGCATTTCAATGGCAAAAGGCAGAAAACCGGACGAAGCCTGTCCCCCGTAGTGGTGCTGATGTATTTGGTATGGTCAAGGATTTGGATGTAATCTTTGGAAAGGGTCCTGGAGGACAACCTGTTCCGAAAGACCCCATTACCGGACAGGCACCCATGTGGAAGAAGAAATCTATATTTGGGAGCTACCCTATTGGAAAGTGCATGAGGTCCGCTCTGCAATCGACGTGATGCACCTGACGAAGAATCTTTGCGTGAATATTTAGGCTTCCTAGGCTTGTATGGGAAGTCAAAAGATACCCCGGCAGCACGGGAGGACCAACAACATCATAAAGGACGAGACGACAAGTATCCAGGGCAGTTTCAAGGGCTTGCCAGCTACGCTCTTACCAAAGAAGAGAAGGAAATCTTTTTTGAAGTCCTTTTCAGTATCAAGGTCCTGTCTGGCTTCTCGTCGAATATAAAGGGAATAGTAAATATGAAAGAGAAAAAAAATTCAAAACCTAAAGTCTCATGACTGCCATGTGCTTATGACGCAATTGCTTCCGGTTGCATTGAGGGGAATTTTACCAGAAAATGTTCGACTAGCCATTGTGAAGGTATGTGCATTCCTCAATGCAATTCTCAGAAGGTAATCGATTGAGAAAGTCTATCAGGGTTACAGATTGATGTGGTCCAATGTCTGGTTAGCTTCGAGTTGTTGTTCCCGCCATCCTTCTTCAATATTATGACGCACCTCCTAGTTCACCTAGTCGGAGAGATTATAATTCTCGGTCCTGTGTTTCTACACAATATGTTCCCCTTCGAGAGGTTCATGGGAGTCTTAAAGAAATATGTTCATTACCGTGCTAGGCCAGAAGGAAGCATCTCCAAGGGCTATGGAACAGAGGAGGTCATGAGTTTTGTGTTGACTTTCTTCCTGACCTTAAGCGATTGGTGTTCTGAATCTCGGTATGAGGGGAGGAGGATGAGGATGAAAAAGGCACACTAGGAAGGAAATCAATGGTATGTAGGGACTTAGGGTTAGAGTGGTGGTGCTCGCGGGCCCCCGGACTTAGGGTTAGGGTGGTAGTGCTCGCGGGCCGGAGACTTAGGGTTAGGGTGGTGGTAGTGCTCACGGGCCCCGGACTTAGGGTTAGGGGGTGGTAGTGATCGCGGGCCTCGGACTTAGGGTTAGGGTGGTGGTGGTGCTCGCGGGCCCCCGGAGATAGGGTTAGGGTGGTGGTGCTCGCGGGCTCCCGGACTTAGGGTTAGAGTGGTGGTGCTCGCAGGCCCCCGGATAGGGTTAGGGTGGTAGTGCTCGCAGGCCCCCGGACTTAGGGTTAGGGTGGTGGTAGTGCTCGCGGGCAGCCGGGTGGTGGTGCTCGTGGGCCCCGGAGTTAGGGTTAGGGCATCACTAGAATTTTGCTATTGTTTAGTATTATTGTAG
>CAJUXJ010001124.1:0-21353 GCA_910589775.1 Avena eriantha
AGATCACAAATAACAAAGACATGATAGAATCAATAATCAATCTGAAATAGCATTTAAATATCCATCGGATCCCCGCAAACACAACATGCATAATTACAAATAGATAATCTTGATCATGAACGGAGCTCACAATATCTAGACATGAAAGCACAAAGGAGGAGAACCAGCCATCTAGCTACTACATGGATCCGTAGTCCAAGAATGAACTACTCACGCATCACAGCGGAGGCTTTTATGGTGATGAAGAAGGCCTCTAGGGTGAATTCCCCTCTCCGGCAGGGTGCCTGGAAGAGCTTCAGATCCCTCCCGATCTAGGGATGCAGATGACGGCTATAGACTCTTTCATGGATTTTAGATCGGGACCTTAGGGTTTTCGTCCCGAGGGCATCTTATAGGCAGAAGGGGAGACCGAGGGGGGTGCTAGGGGCCACCACACCACCCCCTGGCGCGGGCCAAGCCTGGCCGCGCGGCCAGTTGGTGTGCCGGCCTCTGGCCCCTCTTTGTCTCGTATTCTGGCATCTCATGACTTCCGGAAAAATAGGCACTTTGGCTTTTGTCCCATCCAATTCCGAGAATATTCACTTTCTGACTTTCCTGGAACCAAAAACAGCAGAAAACAGGCAGCAGGCACTGTGGTTAGTCCAAGAAATCATAGGAAAAGCACTCCAAAGTGTGGACAAAACACAAGAAAGTGGATAAAACCAAGCATGGAACATCAAAAATTATAGATACATTTGCAATGTATGAACATCCCCAAGCTTAACTCCTGCTCGTCCTCGAGTAGGTAAGTGATAAAAATAAAGAATAATTTTTGAGGTGACATGCACCATCAAAGACTTGATCAAAGTATTTGTAAAACATTCAAAGCTGGGATCATAGTACTTCAATCATAACATGAAAGACAAAGTTATAGCAATAAGCAAAGAAACTATGATGCAACATGAAAAGGCACAAACAAAAGATTCATGAATAACAATGCTTTGCAAGACGTTTGTTTGTTTCACATAAAGAAAACATGGCATAATAGTATTCAGCTTGTCCCTCAATAGAGTAGCAAATATAAATGCATATGACACCTTCAAAGTTCATAAGAGTGACTAGATACAAATAGTTTAAAACAAGCAATATCAAGTTATGCATCAGTCAACTAGTCTTGGGACAATGCACATAGAACTAAGAATGGCCACTATGCTCTGAAAGTAGGTGCATAAATATAGAAGCTGGAGACTCAATATAATGGTGGAAGAAAGGCCTTTTTATAAAAGAAAGTAGGGATTCACGTCTCATAAAGAGCTTCCAAAAATTATGGTACTTATAGCTTTCAGCTCTCATTGCCCCTATCATAAGCATCTTGAAGGTGATTAAGGTTAAAGCACAACTAAGAGGATACGCTTGACAAGTTAGAAACCGAAATCTCATGCCCCTTACTTACGAAGACCGATCCTCATGCTACTCAACTTTAGTCACGAGTAAGCTCTTGTCATTATAAGTACATGTGTATCATAAGAACCGCCAACGGGGTACCCCTTGCACATGATACGGGAGCTTTCCCATAATCAAAATGAGAAGGCAAGTAGACAATGAGCATCTCAGCGATCTTTTTATTTGCTATTTGCATAGGTTTTTATTGAGGATGCTTCATAGAGTGCTCATTATGGTGATGCTACAAGTTTCCATCATGATTAGGCATGGCTTAGGCTAGGGGCCCAGGCATTTCTCTAACACACATACAAACTCCATGATCTTACAAGTTCCACTTTTATTTCACACCGCCAGGATCCGTAAGCAAAATAACATGATATCAGCGGGGTACAAGGTACAAGTGCAATGTTGAAAGCGTTCCCCATGAAACATGGTTCTGCTAATTTCAACTTATAAAGCGCAAGCATATACGCAACAAAGAAGGACCCAATGGTTCAAGTTTATTAGATGCAAAAAGGTAAAGTGTGCCATCAAGTTCGTGAGAGCTTTAATCACTAATTTTCTCATAACAAGTTTAATTTGGAAGGTACACAAAAGCATGAATATACTTGGAATAGCATAAGATAGTAGGTAGGTATGGTGGACTCTTTGGAATAACTTGGTTTAAGGAGTTGGATGCATGAGTGGAACTCATACTTGGTTGTGGAGGCTAGCAAAAGACTAGGAGCGACAAACTAAGAGAGCAATAATGGCCATAATCATGCAGAGCGACAAAACGTCATTGATAAAAGCATAAAATGATACTACAAGTTGAAAAATAAAGGATCATAAAGGCTATGGTGACTTGAGATAGTCATAACATGGTATGAGCATGCGCCAAGTCAACCCAAATAAAGCATCAAAGGAGAATACCACTATACTATGCTTTAATATGCTAAAACAATGCATGTTTCATCCAAGGCACATTAAGCAATCTCAATTGTTTATAACAATTCATGCTACAACAAAGAATACTAAGCATAAAGCCAAAAAAAATCAAGCATGGCACGACAAAGCATAGGCCACAGTCAAAAACGAGCTCTTTTTACCACATCAGCATGAACGTTCCTACTCTTTTCTAAACCAAACCAAACTATTTGCAAACCAATGTATGAAAGAGGGGGTCCAACCAATTTATTCAGAAAACTAATAAAACCAAGCAAACTAAAAACCAAAACGAAAACAAAAAAGGAGACGCTCCAAGAACAACACAACTGTGCATGAAACAATAAAATGAAGCGTTTGGAAGAAACCTGTGATTTTTATTGATGAAGAAGGGGATGCCTTGGGCATCCCCAAGCTTTGACGCTTGTACTTCTTGGATATTTCTTGGGATGACACGCATGGCATCCCCAAGTTTGAGCTTTAGTCCATCCTTCATCTCAATACTTATTCCTTTCATACACCTGAAATTTGTCCTTCATACAAAACATCACACAATCTTTATTAGCAACATTAGTGCACTCAAGATAAATAAGTCTTAAGGTTCAGTTCTAACACCAAATAAACTTCGATTAGAACAATAGCTACTGTAGCACTTCCCTCAAAAAGCTCAATTCCCCAAAAGAACTCAAGAAAGAACCAACAAGAAGCAAATGTAGAAAATGGCAGAAATCTGTCAAAACAGACCAGCAGGTAAAGACGATTTTTTTTGAAGACCTTCTGCTGCTCAAATCAAAAAGTGTTGAACTAACAAAAGTTAGATAAGAACCTAGGGCAGAATCACAATCATTCACGCCTCAAAAAGACGTTCAGAGATTTTACACAAATTTTTACGGTGAAGCACAGAAATCTGTTTCGGGATAGCAACTTTCCCAATCATTACTTCTCTCTCATTAGAGGTTACTCTTGGCTCAAAAAGAAAATAAAAAGGATAAGGAGAGGTTATTACAGAGGTAATAACTTCCAAGATTCATCTAAAACTTTTGGGTTATCTCCCAATAAGTACTTTTCTTTAACGCCTTTAAGTTAGGCATAAGAAGCAAAGAAAGAATCAAGTGTTCTCAAATGAAGAAGCATTAAGACCAACTTTCTTGCCCTTACCTCTCTTATTTTTATTCTTAACCTTGGGGAAAATATGATTGTTTGGTGGAGCAGAAAGGTGCATGGTCCCCTTTCCCACATCTATTATTGCTCCAAGAAGTTCTAATAGGGATCTTCCAAGTGTAATTTGTCCTTGTCCTGTACATTCAATAACAAGATAATCAGTAGAAATCATTTTCCCAAGGATTTTTGTAAACACTCCTTCAGTTATTCCAAGAGGTAATATGGTAGTATTATTAGCAAGAGATATTTCTTTTCCTCCTTCAGTAAGCTCCCAAGTATTCAGAGATTTATAAATATCTTTGGGCATAAGACAAAATTCAGACATGATATCACAATGAGATTGAAAAGTTTTAGTGTTTATCTCAATCTTTACTGTAGGGAGCCACTTTGATGGTTCATAATTTATTGGAACATAATTGTGATGCTCCCTAAGCATATTATAGCAATTTTCTAAGCTAGTAGTGATAGTCTCAAGAGTGTTCAACCTAGCAAATATTTTTGCGAAAGAAATATCAGTTTGGCTAGGCATGTTGTAAGTGAGGATCAATTTCTTTATAGCATTAATAGCATCATCCTCATTACATTGGAGTAAATCTCCTCCCACAATAGCATCTAAAGCATATCTATAACAAAGAGCAACCCCAAGGTAAAAACTGCTAAGGAACAAGCTTTGAGTCATTTTAGGCTCGGTTTTTTCATGTAGATCAGAGATTCTAGACCAAGCTTCCTTAAAACTTTCCTAAATTCCTTGTTTAAAAGTGAAAATCATTTCCTCGGGTGACATAGTGACTGGGGCAAGGCTAGATATAGTGGCAACTTAAGAAAGGAACTAATTTTTTTGTGTTTTTTGATAAAGAAAGCAAACTTGTAAAACTAATTTTTTTGTGTGTTTTTGATAACCAAACAAAGCAAAAAGAAACTAAGCAAAACAAAAATAACAAAGTAAAGAGATTGGTTATGAGGGACTCCCCTTATGAAGATGTCCTTGACTCCCCGGCAACGGCGCCAGAAAAATGCTTGATGGCTCAATGCACGGCGCTCGAAAAATGCTGGAGCGGTGTTGATGTAGAGCTCGTTGGGAACCCCAAGAGGAAGGTATGATGAGCACAGCAGCAAGTTTCCCTCAGTATGAAACCAAGGTTTAATCGAACCAGTAGGAGCAAGGAAACACCCCAAAGGTGTTACTAGCTGAGCTTTGGCAGGGCGCACTACCGGTGCTAGTAGCAACATGGAGACCTGCACAACACAACCACAGAACTTTGTCCCCAACTTGCGATGAGGTTGTCAATATCACCCTGTTTTGTGGAAAACAAAGGATTAAACGTATCGAATGGAAAGAAGTAAAAGTTTGCAGAAAGTAAACACAAAGCAGTAACAGTTTGTAGATTGTATGTAAAGAAAAAAGACCGGGATCCATAGTTCACTAGAGGTGGCTCTCCTTAGATAGATAACATGCTGGGTGAACAAATTACAGCGGGGCAATTGACAAACATTGAGAAAGCAATACATGCATATACTAATCATCTTTACTCCTTTGAGACTTGATTGGGCATTACAACATTATACATAGACTGCCATCCAACTGCATCTATGACTAATAATCCACCTTCAGGTTATCATCCGACCCCCCTCCAGTATTAAGTTGCAAGCAACAGATTATTGCTTTACGAACTGCATGTAAAGTAAACAATACGATTGTTCTATGAACAAAGGATTGTTGTTTTCTCCCTAGTAGCAACAGCACATCTAGTACCTTAGAAATTTATGTCACTTCCCCAGATTACCAGAGGCATGAACCCACTATCGAGCATAAATACTAACTCTTGGAGTTTCTAGCATCTACTTGGCCAAGATAGCTACTAACAACAGAAAGCATGCAAGATCACAAATAAGTAAGACATGATAGAACTAATAATCAATCTAAAATAGCATCTCAATATCCATCAGATCCCCGCAAACACAACATGCATAATTACAAATAGATGATCTTGATCATGAACGGAGCTCACAAGATCTAAACATGAAAACACAAAGGAGGAGAAACCAGCCATCTAGCTACTACATGGATCCGTAGTCTAAGGATGAACTACTCACGCATCACACCGGAGGCTTGCATGGTGATGAAGAAGGCCGCCAGGGTGAATTCCCCTCTCCGGCAGGGTGCCTGGAAGAGCTTCAGATCCCTCCCGATCTAGGGATGGAGATGACGGTGGCTACAGACTCTTTCGTGGATTTTTGATGGGGCCCTTAGGGTTTTCGTCCCGAGGGCATCTTATAGGTAGAAGGGGAGACCGAGGGGGTGCCAGGGGCCACCACACCACCCCCTGGCGCGGGTCTAGCCTGGCCACGCGGCCAGGTGGTGTGGCCGGCCTCTGGCCCCTCCCCGTCTCGTATTCTGGCATCTGATGACTTCCGGAAAAATAGGCACTTTGGCTTTTGTCCCGTCCAATTCCGAGAATATTCATTTTCTGACTTTCCTGGAACCAAAAACAGCAGAAAACAAGCAGCATGCACTGTGGCTCTTGTTAATAGGTTAGTCCAAGAAATCCTATGAAAAGTACTCCAAAGTGTGGACAAAACACAAGAAAGTGGATAAAACCAGGCATGGAACATCAAAAATTATAGACACATTTGCAATGTATCAACATCCCCAAGCTTAACTCCTGCTCATCCTCGAGTAGTTAAGTGATAAAAATAAAGAATATTTTTTGAGGTGACATGCACCATCAAAGACTTGATCAAAGTATTTGTAAAACATTCAAAGCTGGGATCATAGTACTTCAATCATAACATGAAAGACAAAGTTCTAGCAATAAGAAAAGAAACTATGATGCAACATGAAAAGGCACAAACAAAAGATTCATGAATAACAATGCTTTGCAAGACGTTTGTTTGTTTCACATAAAGAAAACATGGCATAATAGTATTCATCTTGTCCCTCAATAGAGTAGCAAATATAAATGCATAGGACACCTTCAAAGTTCATAAGAGTGACTAGATACAAATAGTTTAAAACAAGCAATATCAAGTTATGCATCAATCAACTAGTCTTGGGACAATGCACATAGAACTAAGAATGGCCACTATGCTCTCAAAGTAGGTGCATAAAGATAGAAGGTGGAGACTCAATATAATGGTGGAACAAAGGCCTTTTTATAAAAGAAAGTAGGGATTCACGTCTCATTAAGAGCTTCCAAAAATTATGGTACTTATAGCTTTCAGCTCTCATTGCCCCTATCATAAGAATCTTGAAGGTGATTAAGGTTAAAGAACAACTAAGAGGATATGCTTGACAAGTTATAAACCGAAATGTCATGCCCCTTACTTACGAAGACCGATCCTCATGCTACTCAACTTTAGTCACGAGTAAGCTCTTGTCATTATAAGTACATGTGTATCATAAAGAACCGCCAACGGGGTACCCCTTGCACATGATACGGGGGCTTTCCCATAATCAAAATGACAAGGCAAGTAGATAATGAGCATCTCAGCGATCTTTTTATTTGCTATTTGCATAGGTTTTTATTGAGGATGCTTCATAGAGTGCTCATTATGGTGATGCTACAAGTTTCCATCATGATTAGGCATGGCTTAGGCTGGCGGCCCAGGCATTTCTCTAACACACATACAAACTCCATGATCTTACAAGTTCCACTTTTATTTCACACCGCCGGGATCCGTAAGCAAAAGAACATGATATCAACGGGGTACAAGGTACAAGTGCAATGTTGAAAGCGTTCCCCATGAAACATGGTTCTGCTAATTTCAACTTATAAAGCGCAAGCATATACGCAACAAAGAAGGACCCAATGGTTCAAGTTTATTAGATGCAAAAAGGTAAAGTGTGCCATCAAGTTCGTGAGAGCTTTAATCACTAATTTTCTCATTACAATTTTAATTTGGAAGGTAAACAAAAGCATGAATATACTTGGAATAGCATAAGCTAGTAGGTAGGTATGGTGGACTCTTTGGAATAACTTGGTTTAAGGAGTTGGATGCATGAGTGGAACTCATACTTGGTTGTGGAGGCTAGCAAAAGACTGGGAGTGACAAACTAAGAGAGCAATAATGGCCATAATCATGCAGAGCGACAAAACATCATTGATAAAAGCATAAAGTGATACTACAAGTTGAAAACTAAAGGATCATAAAGGCTATGGTGACATGAGATAGTCATAACATGGTGTGAGCATGCGCCAAGTCAACCCAAATAAAGCATCAAAGGAGAATACCACTATACTATGCTTTAATATGCTAAAACAACGCATGATTCATCCAAGGCACATTAAGAAATCTCAATTGTTTATAACAAGTCATGCTACAGCAAAGAATACTAAGCATAAAGCCAAAAAAATCAAGCATGGCACGACAAAGCATAGGCCACAGTCAAAAACGAGCTCTTTTTACCACATAAGCATGAACTTTCCTACTCTTTTCTAAACCAAACCAAACTATTTGCAAACCAATGTATGAAAGAGGGGGTCCAACCAATTTATTCAGAAAACTAAGAAAACCAAGCAAACTAAAAACCAAAACGAAAACGAAAAAGAAGACGCTCCAAGAACAACACAACTATGCATGAAACAATAAAAATGAAGCGTTTGGAAAAAACCTGGGATTTTTATTGATGAAGAAGGGGATGCCTTGGGCATCCCCAAGCTTTGACGCTTGTACTTCTTGGATATTTCTTGGGATGACACGCGTGGCGTCCCCAAGTTTGAGCTTGAGTCCATCCTTCATCTCATTACTTATTCCTTCCATACACCTGAAATCTGTCCTTCATACAAAACATCACATAATCTTTATTAGCAACATTAGTGCACTCAAGATAAATAAGTCTTAAGGTTCAGTTCTAACACCAAATAAACTTCCATTAGAACAATAGCTACTGTAGCACTTCCCTCAAAAAGCTCAATTCCCCAAAAGAACTCAAGAAGGAACCAACAAGAAGCAAATACAGAAAATGGCAGAAATCTGTCAAAATAGACCAGCAGGTAAAGACGAATTTTTTTGAAGACCTTCTGATGCTCAAATGAAAAGTGTTGATCTAAAGAAAGTTAGATAACAACCTAGGGCAGAATCACAATCATTCACGCCTTAAAAAGACGTTCAGAGATTTTACACGAATTTTTACGGTGAAGCACAAAAATCTGTTTCGGGACAACAACTTTCCCAATCATTACTTCTCTCTCATTAGAGGTTACTCTTGGCTCAAAAAGCAAATAAAAAGGATAAGGAGAGGTTATTACAGAGGTAATAACTTCCAAGACTCATCTAAAACTTTTGGGTTATCTCCCAATAAGTACTTTTCTTTAACGCCTTTAAGTTAGGCATAAGAAGCAAAGAAAGAATCAAGTGTTCTCAAATGAAGAAGCATTAAGACCAACTTTCTTGCCCTTACCTCTCTTATTTTTATTCTTAACCTTGGGGAAAATATGATTGTTTGGTGGAGAAGAAAGGTGCATGGTCCCCTTTCCTACATCTATTATTGCTCCAAGAAGTTCTAATAGGGATCTTCCAAGTGTAATTTGTCCTTGTCCTGCACATTCAATAACAAGATAATCAGTATAAATCATTTTCCAAAGGATTTTTGTAAACACTCATTCAGATATTCCAAGAGGTAATATGGTAGTATTATTAGCAAGAGATATTTCTTTTCCTCCTTCAGTAAGCCCCCAAGTATTCAGAGATTTATAAATATCTTTGGGCATAAGACAAAATTCAGACATGATATCACAATGAGCTTGAAAAGTTTTAATGTTATCTCAATCTTTACTGTAGGGAACCACTTTGATGGTTCAGAATTTATTGGAACATAATTGTGATGCTCCCTAAGCATGAACCCAAAGGATTAAACGTATGGAATGGAAAGAAGTAAAAGTTTGCAGAAAGTAAACACAAAGCAGTAACATTTTGTAGATTGTATGTAGAGAAAAAGGACCGGGATCCATAGTTCACTAGAGGTGGCTCTCCATAGATAGATAACATGCTGGGTGAACAAATTACAGTGGGGCAATTGACAAACATCGAGAAAGCAATACATGCATATACTAATCATCTTTACTCCTTTGAGACTTGATTGGGCATTACAACATTATACATAGACCGCCATCCAACTGCATCTATGACTAATAATCCACCTTCAGGTTATCATCCGAACCCCCTCCAGTATTAAGTTGCAAGCAACAGATTATTTCTTTACGAACTGCGTGTAAAGTAAACAATACGATTGTTCTATGAACAAAGGACTGTTGTTTTCTCCCTAGTAGCAACATCACATCTAGTACCTTAGAGATTTCTGTCACTTCCCCAGATTACCAGAGGCATGAACCCACTATCGAGCATAAATACTAACTCTTGGAGTTGCTAGCATCTACTTGGCCAAGATAGCTACTAACAACGGAAAGCATGCAAGACCACAAATAACAAAGGCATGATAGAATCAATAACCAATCTGAAATAGCATCTCAATATCCATCGGATCCCCGCAAACACAACATGCAAAATTATAAATAGATGATCTTGATCATGAACGGAGCTCAAAAGATCTAGACATGAAAGCACAAAGGAGGAGAACCAGCCATCTAGCTACTACATGGATCCGTTGTCCAAGGATGAACTACTCACGCATCACACTAGAGGCTTGCATGGTGATGAAGAAGGCCTCCAGCGTGAATTCCCCTCTCCGGCAGGGTGCCGGGAAGAGCTTCATATCCCTCCCGATCTAAGGATGGAGATGACGGCGGCTACAGACTCTTTCGTGGATTTTTGATCCGGCCCTTAGGGTTTTCGTCCCGAGGGCATCTTATAGGCGGAAGGGGAGACCAAGGGGGTGCCAGGGGCCACCACACCACCCCCTGGCGCGGGCCAAGCCTGGCCGCGCGGCCAGGTGGTTGTGGCCGGGCCTTTGGCCCCTCTCCATCTCGCATTCTGGCATCTGATGACTTCCGGAAAAATAGGCACTTTGGCTTTTGTCCCGTCCAATTCAAAGAATATTCATTTTCTGACTTTCCTGGAACCGAAAACAGCAGAAAACAGGCAACGCATTGTGGCTCTTGTTAATAGGTCAGTCCAAGAAATCATATGAAAAAGTACTCCAAAGTGTGGACAAAACACAAGAAAGTGGATAAACCAAGCATGGAACATCAAAAAATTTAGATACATTTGCAAATGTATCAATGTTTCTCATGCTCTTCTTCTGACTTGGAGTAGATAAGGATATTGTTGATAAACACAACTACAAACTTATCTAGGAAACTCATAAAGATCTTATTCATGAGATTCATTAAATAAGCAGGGGCATTGGTTAATCCAAAAGACATAACCGTATACTCATATAAACCATAGCGAGTAGTAAAGGCGGTCTTCGGAATATCTGTTGCACGAATCTTAAGTTGGTGATAACCAGTCCTAAGATCAATCTTTGAGAATACGTGGGCTCCAGTCAACTGATCAAATAGATCCTCTATCTTTGGCAAGGGGTACTTGTTCTTGATGTGACGTCATTCAGTTTTCTGTAATCTGTGCACAAATGGTTGCCTCCATATTTCTTGCCGATGAATAACAATAGTGATCTCCATGGTGATGCGCTTGGTTGAATCAAGCCTATTGCTAACATGGCATCCAACTGCTTCTTCAATTCTACTAACTCTGAGGGGTTCATGCTATAGGGTATCTGGGCTATGGGTCCGGTTCCGGGGATTAGTTCGATAATGAACTCAATATCCCTATCCGGGGGCATACCTGGCAATTCATCTAGGAAGACGTCGGGGTATTCACAGACTACTCTGACTTGGTCTATGGTGGGTAGGGCTAGACTCTTGTTGCACTTGAATTGACGGGGTAAGGTTTTAGAGATATGCTCTACTGTGACTCCAGAGCTACTGGTCATAATGATGGCTTTCTTAGCACATTCTATCTGTCCTTTATGCCTTGACATCTAGTCCATACCTAGTACTACTTCCAATCCTTTGGTTCCGAGTACAATTAGGTTGGCATAAAAATCGATCCCATGTATTATGATAGGCACAACTTTGCAAAATTTTCTAGCTTTTGTAGTTGAAACCGGGGATTTGAACTATCATGACATGCTTCAAGTTGGTTGGGTGAATCTTACTAGTGCATGCAAATTCTTCGGTGACAAATGAATGCGATGCTCTCGAATCAAACAATACCCTTGCTAAACTGAGTTGACAGAAAACATACTCAGCACTACATCTGGCGCTTCTTGGGCTTCCTTGGCGTTCATGTGGAAGAGACGGCCATTGCGGTTGTGAGGGTTCCCTGGGGCAAACCTTCTCCCTGGTTGAACACGACGCTGCTGTTGAGCGGGGGCATTCACATTGGCAGTGGCGGCAGTCTTCTTAGGACACTCATTGGAATAGTGACCCTTCACTCCACACTCGAAACAAGTTATTTGGGACTTGCCTTTGTTGCGACAGGCACAACATTGCTGCCAGTTCTTGGTGTAGTGTTGTTGTTGTTGTGGTTGTTGTTGTGGTTGGGAGGGGCACGGTTGAAATTGTTGGTGTTACCGAAGTGGTTTGTTGTTTCCTCTGGACTTCACATTGCCTCCGCTACGGTTGGGGTAGCTTGGGGAAGATATTGGAGGTCGGTTGTTTCTGGGTGCATATCCTGGTGAGGGGTTGGGACGGTACTTCTGGTGACTGCTGGATCCAGATTGCTGCATCATACGACGTTTGCAGTTGTCGTTTGCCTGATTAATCTTCCCTTCCATCTGAATGGCAGAGTCGACTAGCTCTTCGAGATCCTCAAAGCGGATGTTGACAAGAACAATCTACATCTTGTCATGCAGTCCGTTCAGAAATCTCTCCTTCTTCTTGGCCTCTGTGTTGATCTCATCAGGGGCGTACCTTGCAAGTGACAGGAATCTGTCACGGTACTCCACCACAGTCATTCTGCCTTGCTTCAAGTCGCGGAACTCATCCCTCAGTCTGGTGACTAGACCTTGCGGCACGTGGGTGCGGTTTGAACTTGATTTTGAAGGCTTCCCATGTCATCACTTGACCATGGTTCATGTTACGGATGCTAGTCCACCATGCTCTTGCATCTCCTGCCAGGTAGTGGGTGGCGAAGAGAACTCTCTCATTGTCATCAACTCCTGCTACTTCTAAGTTGTTTTCCATTGTCTGTAACCAGTCGTCAGCATCCAGTGGGTTTTTAGCCTGGTTAAAGATTGGGGGATTGGTATTCTGAAAGTTTTGAGTTTGGATCCATGGTGATCCTGGTTTCCATGCCCTTGGTTGTTTTGGGCCATCTGAGCTATCTGCTGCAATGTTGCTAAGTTGGCCTGACGTTCTGCCCTGCTTGCTTCACGGTCTGCAACTAACATCTACATAATCTGCAGCATTGGGTCTTGCGATGAGCTGCTCCCTCCTAGGTTCCCACGATTCATCTAAAGATTGATGTAGATAAAGGGGTAAGGGGGAAAGTTCTAAGGTTCATGGTTTTGGTTTCAAAGCTAAAACTTTGAGTTTGACTCAGGTTTTGTAACTAACCCCATTTCATTCATTAAAACAAGCACACGATACAAACACACACACCACAACAAGGAAAACAGATGGTTTAAGAACCATTCTGCAAGCTACGATACATTGGGACCGATACATCTCACGCTACGACAGTGCTCTAGTGCATCTACTCATCGTCGATGAAGTCGGAGTCCTCATCGTCAGTGTAGAAATCCACGGCATCCTCCTCCAGAAAGTCATCATCATTGTTGAGGTAAGAATCCATGTCTCCCTGGATGTCTTCACCCTCCTCTTCTTCCTCCTTTGCTGCAAGTTTAGCTTCTTGCTCCTTGACAGTCTTCTCGAGGTCCGGCCACCTTCTTGCAAAGACGGGCGATGGTGCGATCCTTCTTCTCGCGCTGGAGGCGAAGAGACTGACGGTCCTTGACGAGCAGTGAGAAAGTCTGGGCCTTCTGGTCGGCAATGGCACGATTATGGTTGGCAAACTCCCTAGCATTGTCCCAATTCCTTCTGGCGATCGTACAACAGGAAGTCAACGTTCTCCACCTGACGCTTCAACTTCGGGGTTACTTGGCATCTCCATCGGCATTCCCATGAAGTCACGTCTGGCATAGTGAGCAAAATGGGTTCCTTGGAGTTGGTTGACGCTAAGGGCACATAGACGTGCGAGAGCTTCATGCATTTCCCTGGCTAATCCATCTAGCCAGTTGTTCTCTCTTACGGAGAACTGGATTCTCCCAAACGATGGTGCTTCTATGCTTCCTCGAAGATCAGCGGTGACTAGCCACTGTAAATCTCCTCCTCGGGGTCCTGGAAGTTGGAGCTCCAATAAACTCCGGATGTGGGCGTCCCAATAGCTCAGACAGTGAATCTAGATCCCTCTCGAAGATCAGTTGGCCTTCGTTGCCCAACTGGTAGAACTTGCTGAACTGAGTCTCCATCTACAAGAATTAAGGATAAGGAAGTTAGTGAGGTGATCAAGTGTGTCAAATTTTAAGTAGTAATGTAAGAATTTGAGGAACATGAATTTTTGAGAAAGAATGAATTCCCATGGGTAAGAGAAGAAATAGTTTTTCATAAGTACTCACTTTGGTTTTGAAATTAAGTTTATGTTCGGACGTCCATTCTAACTAGGGTCTCCTATGGTCAGGATGGCTCTGATACCAACTTGTCAACACCCGGATTTTAATCCCAAATGCCTGTTAAGTCATACATCGCAATCCCAGGATTACCATTTTTGCGAGACATAACAGATTGGATATCACAGTACATCATCCATTACAAACCATAAATAAGGTCTTACATAAATAAGGATCTCATGATCCAGTCTTAATGTCACAAGCAGCGGAATAAATAATAAGCGTAGCGGTGGGGTCCATCTTCAGGGGCACAGGCAATGCTGACGAAGGCAGATACTCCTAGTTATCATAGCCTTCCTGTTGGCCATCATCTTGGTAGTCTCCTTCATAGTCTGGCCATAGACATAGCCAGGGACAAATGCCATGAGTACTCTTTAAGTACTCGCCAAACTACCACTAACAAGTAGTATAGTTCTAATGTAAAATGCTAACTCTAACTTTAACTATAAAGTTAAATTTGAAACTAAGTTGAGTTCAAAAACAAAGAAAGATAAAGTAAAGTTCTAGAATCACTTTAAATTGGAAGCTAGTGTCATAGTCATGACCCTGTTGTGGTAAAGTCAAGATTCATCATTCATTTCATAAGTCATTTTGAAAACATCTGACAACAAAACAGTTATGGCCACTCCAACTGTCCATAACCGCGGACACGGCTATTCGAATAGTTTGACACTCTGTAGAGGTGGTACACTTTTACCACAAGATTCGATACATCTGTCAGGGATAACCTTGAATCATCATACTTAGTATGAAGATAATCAAACATAACCTTTCCTTTACACACTCTAGTATAAGCACCTCTCCTATGAGCATGGCCCTCCCAACCATGACCATCTGTCATCTTGGCACTTGCATAGGTGGACAACCCTTGAGAGGTAGCCTCAGCTCAAACCTCTCCCGCGAGGGGAACTAATACTAATGCATATAAACTTCCGGCTAAGCCTTTACCAATTTAGGTATTGTGGTTGTACGGTTAAATTGGAATGTATCGCATACGAATCCAACCATCGGTTTTGTAAAAAGGTTTAAGGCTCATGCCTCAGCATTTCATCATCATAAACCATTTTGTGTTTCTCAACACATGTCAAAAATCTCAATAGAATGACTCATCATTCCAAGGTTTTCACAATTCATGTTCACCAGTGTTCCCATCTAAAGTGACTCAAGTTTTGATCTAACTCTAAGCTACTAAGGTTAAGAGTGTTTCACTAAGGTGGAAAGATAGGATCAATCTCATGCCATTAGAATGACATCTAAGGTTATCTAGATAGGTCAAGTTTTATACTCTTTATGCTACCTTCAAAACAAGTAAGGACTTTGGTAAACTAAAGAAAGTAAAGCTTGGAAAATAAGCCTTGGGGTAGGTAATTGTCAAAGTGGTTATAACAAAGCATGCTTAGTGCATCTAGCTCAGATTATCTAGCTTAATTGCTAAGCATTAAACTTGCAAGTGTGAGCTTGCATTGTTAATGATGGCTTGCCTTGTGTAGTGCAGTTGTTGAAGTTTTCTTCCTCCTCTTGATAGCACTCCTCCTCCTCAAAAGCTTGGTCGGTACTATCGTCTATAAATACATACGGAGTACACAATCACCAAACAATACTTAAATAGTCTACTTAGAACACTAAGGCACACATTTGATGATTTATTATCATCATAAGAATCACAAGATTTTATTAACTAGTTTCCTTCTTTTTATTTAAGAAAAGTAATTTCTACTCATTGAAAATATCTAAGATTTAATATTCACCACTTAGAATATGGGATCATGTGGACACATGTCATCACCACATATTCTAACATGTGAGAATGTGATTTAAGGGTTGGATCACCTTTTAATAAGTTTAAGTATACAATTTAATGATTTAAAGTGATAGAAATGCATATGTCGCATTATTTTGGTACTAGTCCAAAGTCACTGCATGCAAACCTTAATATATTACATATTCAGGTAGGTATGGTTAAATGTGATTTCTGAGAGTTGGAATCAACTCAAAAGCTATTATGGTTGATTTATAAAAATGTTTGAATGTGAAATTGCTTGTCTTCTGTCTGTTATTTTTACTAGGATAGATCTCTAACTCTAAATGAATTAATCGAACGGGCTTGTATAGATCTTTTCAGTAGCTTTCTAACAAAATTTAAATCACTCAAATGGTTTCACTAGATCTTCTGGAATTTATTTTTAAACTAAGGGACAGAAGTGAGTTCAAACTAAATAGAAAAATCTATATTTGAATTCACGGGCTAGCGCGGGAAAGGAAATGGGCGGCCCAGTGGCGCTCTGCGACGTAGAGGGCGGCTGACAGGTTTGTCCCGCTTGTCAGCGAGACTTAAAACCCGAAATGGTACGGGGCAATCTAGGCGCTACGATTAGAACAGAGATCGACGCTCACAGTCGTCGTCGACGACGGACTCGTCGCCGGCGAGACCGAATCCTAAACGGCCAGCAGAGGTCTACCGGGGATGTACCAGGGCTCCAGATACTGCGGCGAGGCGGGCAAACGAACTGGTGGATGACGGCGAGCTCAGGTGAGGTCGTGGCACCTCCTGGGTTGGACGAAATCGACGGCGGCTTCTTCTCCTCCTCTACAGCGGGCTCCTCCGGCGCAATTCTGGCGAACTATGGCTCGAGTGGCTCCAGCGAGAGTCGAGGAAGGATCAGTGACGAGAGGGGAGTGGAGTGGTGTGAGGAGTTTGTGCTGGGGAGGCTCCTTTTATAGGGCAGAGAGGGGACCGAGCGGCACGACGGCGAGCTCATCGGTGACACTGATATAGGCGGCGTAGTAGGCGGACGGTGGCCTGCCTCCTGGCGATGCTCTATGGTGTTAATGCGGCGGCTAGGGGCGGTAGCGTTTGGTCGGGAGCGTCCCGCGCTCTAGGAGACACAGGCGATGCTCGACGCGCGCACGACGACTGTGGATCGCGCGGCGGCACACGGCCGGTGTCTGGCGGGGTACTGGGGTCGAGGTGGACCAGCGTGCGGGATTTTGTGTCCAGTGGCGTCATCGCGTGCTGCCGACGATCGCGCTCTGGCGGCGCTGAGCATGGCGCAGAGAGAATGGGCGGTGGTGCTGGGGTGTGGTCTAGGGCCTGGCTGGGCTTGGGGAAGGGGCAGGGAGGTGCGGTAGGGTTAGGCAGAGCTAGTGGTTGTGCTGGAATGGCACGGCGTGGTTTGTGGCGCATTTCCCTCTTTTGGCCGGCGGTGACCAAAAAGGGGCGGCGCCACACTACTGTTGCGGCTTAGGGGTAGGCCGGTGATCACTTGGTTGGACTCAGGAGGGACAAGGGAGAGTAAGCGGGTCAACTGGGGGACAATGGCTTAAGTAGAAACAGTAATAGTTAGGCCACTTCATTTCTGCATGCCACATGTTCGACACAATGGCCGCATGAGAAAAGTTTTTGAATTTTTGGTTGAATTTTGGTGGAGTTGTTGATCATATGCTTGAGCATCTGTGGTTGCTTGGGATTTGAAAATGGACCTCATTTGAGTGGTTTTTGAATAAGTGGGATCTTCTCATATGAACAACATTCAATTTTCAAATGCCCTTTAATATTAGTGTTTGAAAGGTTTTGGTAGATCACAAAGTGGGCCTTGATACATCACTACATGTACTAGCAAGGGTGCAAAGATCCACATTTTTTTCTGTTAGGTTTGGAGTTCTAGGAATAGCCAAAGTAGGCATGGTAGTTTAAAATGGCACAAATGACCATTTGTTTATTTTATTCTTTTTGATTTGTTTTTTCTTTGGGATTTGTTTGGGAATGATCTAGATGATGCTTAGTTCACCTTAGGATCATTTTACAAGCAATGGATCACTTAATCAGGAAATTCAAAACAACTCCTATTTAAATGCACACACATATGAATGCTTTAATTTATTAAATGGAAAATTTTTTGTTAACTCTAAATTTGATGATTTGGATCTTAATAACTTTGGATTAAAGTTTTGGATGTTACACTCTAGCTGTGGTTCATGAAAACAACAGACATGCAATGACACTGGTGGATCCATATGTGGTTTGTGAAAACACACACATGCAATGACACTGGTGATATGTGGTTTGTCAAAAACACAATGCAATGACTCTAACTATGGTTAATGAAAAGATCAGACATGCAATTACACTGGTGGATTGATGTGTGGTTTGTGAGAAGAGCACACATGCAATGACACCGATTGTGGTTCATGAAATAACAGACATGCAATGATACTGGTGGATCCATGTGTGGTTGGTTAGAAGAACACACATGCAATGACACTGGGTGTGGTTCATGAAAAGAACACACAACCAATGACACTGGTAGATCCTTATGTGGTTTGTGAGAAGAATAGACATGCAATGACTCCAGATGTGGTTCATGAAAATAACATACATGCAATGACACTGGGGTATCCTATGTCGTTTGTGAGAAGAACACACATGCAATGACACTGGGTGCGGTTCATGAAAAGAACACACATGCAGTGACACTGGTGTATCCTGATGTGGTTAGTGAGAAGAACACACAAGCAATGACTCTAGCTGTGGTTTGTGAAAAGAACACAGATGCAATGACTCTAGTTGTGGTTCATGAAAAGAACAGACATGCAATGACACTGGTGGATCCATATGTGGTTTGTGAAAAGAACACACATGCGATGACACTAGTGATATGTGGTTTGTGAAAATAACACACATGCAATGACTCTAACTGTGGTTAATGAAAAGAACAGACATGCAATGACACTGGTGGATCCTTGTGTGGTTTTGAGAAAAACACACATGCAATGACAAAGGCTGTGGTTCATGAAAAGAACAGACATGCAATGATAATGGTGGATACATGTGTGGTTTATTAGAAGAACATACATGCAATGACACTGGGTGTGGTTCATGAAAGAACACACATCCAATGACACTGGTGGATCCTTATGTGGTTTGTGAGAAGAACACGCATGCAATGACTCTAGTTGTGGTTTGTGAAGAGAACACACATCCAATGACACTGGTGGATCCATGTGTGGTTTGTGAGAAGAACACACATGCAATGACACTGGGTGTGGTTCATGAAAAGAACACACATCCAATGACAACCGGTGGATCCTTATATGGTTTAAGAAAAGAAGATACATCCAATGACACTGTGTGGTTCATGAAATGAACACATATCCAATGACATGGTGGATCCTTATGTGGTTTGTGAGGAGAACAGACATGCAATGACTCTAGATGTGGTTCATGAGAAGAACAGACATGCAATGACACTGGTTTATACTTGTGGTTTGTGAGAAGAACAGACATGCGATGACACTTGGTGTGGTTCATCATGAAAAGAACAGACACTGCAATGATACTGGTGGATCCATATGTGGTCGTGAGAAGAACACACATGCAATGCCAAAGGTTGTGGTTCATGAAAAGAACAGACATGCAATGATACTAGTGGATCCATGTGTGGTTTGTTAGAAGAACACACATGCAATGACACTGAGCAGACATGCAATAACACTAGTGGATCCATCTGTGGTTTGTGAGAGAACACACATGCAATGACAAAGGTTGTGGTTCGTGAAAAGAATAGACATGCAATGATACTGGTGGATCCATCTGTGGTTTGTTAGAAGAACACACATGCAATGACACTGGTTGTGGTTCATGAAAAGAACACACATCCAATGACACTGGTGGATCCTTATGTGGTTTGTGAGAAGAAACACATGCAATGACTCTAGTTGTGGTTTGTGAGAGAACACACATTTAATGACACTAGTGGATCCATGTGTGGTTTATGAGAAGAACACACATGCAATTACACTGGGTGGTGGTTCAATAAAAGAACACACATCCAATGACACTAGTGGATCCTTATGTGGTTTATGAAAAGAACATACATCCAATGACACTGTGTGGTTCATCAAAAGAACACATATCCAATGACACTGGTGGATCCTTACGTGGTTTGTGAGAACAACAACATGCAATGACTCTAGATGTGGTTCATGAGAAGAACAGACATGCAATGACACTGGTGTATCCTTATGTGGTTTGTGAGAAGAACAAACATGCGATGACACTGGGTGTGGTTCATGAAAAGAACAGACATGCAATGATACTGGTGGATCCATTGGTGGTTTGTTTAGAAGAACACACATGCAATGACCACATGCAAGATACTATTGGATCCAGGTGTTGTTTGTTTAGAGGAACAGACATGCAATGATACGGGGTGTGGTTCTTGAAAAGAACACCCATCCAATGACACCGGTGGATCCATGTATGGTTTGTCAGAAGAACACACATGCAAGGACACTGCGTGTGGTTCATGAAAATAACACACCGTCCAATGACACTGGTGGATCCTTATGTGGTTTGTGAGAAGAGCACACATGCAATCACACTGGGTGGATCCGTATGTGGTTTATGAGAAGAACACACATGCAATGACTGGTGATATGTGGTTTGTGAAAAGAACACACATGCAATGACTCTAACTATAGTTAATGAAAAAGAGCAGACATGCAATGACACTGGTCGATCATGTGTGGTTTGTGAGAAAAACACTGCATGCAAACCTTAATATTATTACATATTTAGGTAGGTATGGTTAAATGTGATTTCTGATTGTTGGAATCAACTCAAAAGCTTTATGGTTGATTTTATAAAAATGTTTTGTATGTGCAATTGCTTCTGTCTTATTTTTTACTAGGAGAGATCTCTAACTCTAATGAATTAAATCCACGGGATTCGATAGATCTTTTCAGTAGCTTTCTAACAAAATTTGGATCACTCAAATTGGTTCAGTAGATCTTCTGGAATTGATTTTTAAACTAAGGGACATAAGTGAGTTCAAACTAAAATAGAAAAATCTATATTTGAATTCACGGCTAGCGCGGGAAAGGAAATGGGCCGGCCCAGTGGCGCTTCGCGGCGCAGAGGGCGGCTGAAAGGTTGGTCCCGCTTGTCAGCGAGACTTAAAACATGAAATGGTACGGGGCAATATGGTGCTACGATTAGAACAGAGATCGACGGCTCACAGTCGTCGTCGATGACGGACTCGTCGCCGGCGAGACCGAACCTAAACGGCTAGCAGGGGTCTACGGGGATACCCAAGGCTCCAGATACTGCGGCGAGGCGGGCAAACGAACTGGTGGACGACGGCGAGCTCAGGCGAGGTCGCGGCAGCTCCTGGGTGGACGAAATCGATGGCGCCTTCTCCTCCTCTGCAGCGGGCTC
>CAJUXJ010001125.1:0-16087 GCA_910589775.1 Avena eriantha
TTCCTTCTCTCATACGCTAACCCATGTGAACGGTAATCATTGTGTTGTCTTTTTTAAGGGACGGTACAGTAATCGCCGCAGTAACCATCAGTCATCACTATGCGCGGGTCACGTCACGCCTGGCCCCCTCGTTTTACCGCATCAGTGCGTCACGTCCCAGGATTCTTTCCGCCCTGAGGCCTTCCGTGTGGCTCCTTACTGATTGGTCCGGACGGGTAAGGTAATACACGGACCAGCGTGTGGTCGATCCACAGGGTGCGATCCCACTCGCCGCTTACGTGGGGGTTTTAAATAGCGGAGGCGTGCGTTCCTAGGATTTTTCCCTCCGCACGCCTTGCCTGCTGCTACTATCCTTCGTCTTCCTCGACTGCGCCACCACCAGTACTGCCAAAAAACAACGTCGCAGCCGAACTTCTCCGTTTCACCTCTACGTCTCCATCACTGCGATGTCAATCTCCCGCTACGGGTCCTCGCCAATCCAAACCGCTGTCCCCCGCCCGCCTCCAGCGCCAGCGAGGGCTTCGAGGAGCAGATGACTGAAGAAGAGCTCGCCATTGCTGAGCAAGACATGGAGGAGGACGCCGCCGCTGGGGACCGCGGCGCATGGGCTGGCTCCTGGGTCTGCCAGGACGATCTGGATTGGCTCTACCGGACCAGACGCCCTCCCTGCCGGTGTCACCGCTCGCCTCGCCTCCACCGAGCTAGCTCCTTCGCCCAACCCCGGGGAGTTCGTTGTGTTCCTGTCTCATTTTCAGCGGGGCTTCGGACTCCCGGTGAGTGACTTCTTCCCACGATTGGCTCAACACCTACCATCTCCAGCCGCACCATCTTCCGGCCAATGCCATTACTTCCCTCTCTGCTTTCGCCTCTACGATTGAGGGCTACGCCGGATTATGGCCCACAAAGGAGCTGTGGATCCGGTTTTTCGCCCTTCGCCGCAACGTTATCCCCGACATTCACGCTGACCTGGAGGACAAGCAGCTCACGCAGTTCGGAGCAACCTCCATCTCACCCCGGAGGTTTTCTGTTTTCCCTCGGGTCATAGGGCTAGAATCCTGCAAAGGTTGGGCCCGGACGTTCTTTTATGTCCGGAACACAGGCACCGAAGATTTGATCCGGTTGCTTCCCTATACCCCGGGTCCGCCGAACCCGGATCTGTGGGACGCCGTTCCGAAGAAACCTACGGCCCTGGCCAACCAAGTGAGCAAGATGTTCGCGGAGCTGAGGAGCTCGGGTTGCGCAACGAGGATGCGATGATCACTTAGTGCGCAACCGAATCTCCCCTCTCCAGAAGCGCACCCACAAGGTGTGCCATATGAGCTACGGCCGCGATCCCAACCGGACTTCATCTTTCGAGCTGAACAACACGGAGATCTCCCGCCGGGTTAAGGCTCTTTTCACCACTCAGAAGGATTTCTCCCCTGATTGGACTTGGGGGATTGAGCACTTCTGCCGTGACCGGCTTCCTCCCATGGTGAGTTTCATGTAGCAAACTTACCCCGGACCAGTTACTTGTCTATTATTGTTGCATTTCTGATTCGTCTGTTTATTCTTTTCCTCAGCTATTCCTTCAGCAAACGCTCGAGGACGGCACTGATCCGACCCTTAAGTGGGCACCGGACGGGAGACTTCGGACGTGGAGGAGCCGGACCAAGAGATGTTTCTCCCCATGACTGACGCCACGAAACGACCCACGGGTAACTTCTCTTCTGCCAGAGATTGGCCCGATGATGAAGATTACTCGGATATCGAGATAATTGAACCGTTTGAGGATGTCCCCCTTTCCTTTGCTTTTCCGCCAGCAGCTCACGCCAGTGGCCATATCCACGAGGATCCTCCTCTCGCCACGGGCGACCCAGTTCCGGTGGCGCCAAAGAAAAAGCGCGCGGCCTCCTCAAGCTCTTCCTCCGGACCTTCCGAGCCCGCTAAAAGGCGAAAGAAGGCCCCAGTACGAAGGGCTCGGAAACCCAGAGCAGCCGAAACCTCGGATGCGTAGTCCTTCTTTCTTCTGTAACTCGTTCTTCCTTACCTCGTCGTAACTTTCCTTCTGACGTTACCTGATCTCACAGGGCTCCGGTGGAGGTCCCTCAGAGTGGGTCCAGTATCTCATCACCTCTCCGGGTCAGCCCCTCGCCTCGTCGCGACGACGAGCCACGTCCGCTGAGCCCCATTCCGGAAAGCTCTGCGGCCGCTCCGGATCAACCTAGGGCGGGGGAAACTGGCCCAACCAGAACAACGGTAGCCACTACCTCGGCGACGCCACAACCAGCAGCCTCCAAAGCTACTTCGACTCCAGCATCTGTTCCAGTACCAGCAACCAAACAGCACCAACTCTAGCCTCGTCAGCAGCACCAACCCCGGCAGCGAAAACATCAGCGCCGGCACCAAGTCCAGCAACGAAAGTAGCAGCGCCCAGTTCCTCTGCATCTTCCGAGTCCTCCCAACCTCGGCAGGGAAAACCGCTAGTACGGCTTCTTCTTCCCAGCAAGCCAAGGGTAAGAAAACTCAAGACGTTACCAAGCCCAGCACTGCCGAGCCTGGGCAACGTACCCTTGAGTCCATGCTCCCCAAGAAAACACCAGCGGCAAAGGATGCGCCTGCCGAGCCAACTGAGTCTCAGCAGTTGGTTCTGCATACCAGCCCGGCCCTTGCCTTGGTGGAGAGGAAGGAAGCACACGCTAAGGGTTTGGTGACGCCACATATGCCCTCAGGCGAACGATACCCCCCAAGCTTGATGGAGTTCGTCATAAACTGGAACAAGGCCGAGATAATCCAGGAGTCTGGTCAAGTGAATACCGCCGCCAAGGCCATTAACCTCGCTGGACGGATGATGGAGGTACGATGTTTCTCCTTCGTAAATTGTAGATAATAACCATTAGTCCCGAGCCTCCGGGGAGTAACTTGTTACTCGACCGGATGCTCTTTTATAGAACTAACGTAGCTCCATAATAACTTCGAACATGCACAGACCTAGAGTGGGGTTAAGTTCCACTTGGCCCGGATTTTAGTACACTTCGAACATGCACACACCTAGAGCCGGGTTAAGTTCCACTTGGCCCGGATTTTAGTACAACTTCGAACATGCACACACCTAGAGCCGGGTTAAGTTCCACTTGGCCCGGATTTTAGTACACTTCGAATATGCACACACCTTGAGTCGGGTTAAGTTCCACTTGGCCCGGATTTTAGTACACTTCGAACATGCACGCACCTAGAGCCGGGTTAAGTTCCACTTGGCCCGGATTTTAGTACACTTCGAATATGCACACACCTAGAGCCGGGTTAAGTTCCACTTGGCCCGGATTTTAGTACACTTCGAACATGCACACACCTAGAGCCGGGTTAAGTTCCACTTGGCCCGGATTTTAGTACACTTCGAACATGCACACACCTAGAGTCGGGTTAAGTTCCACTTGGCCCGAATTTTAGTACACTTAGAACATGCACACACCTAGAGCCGGGTTAAGTTCCACTTGGCCCGGATTTAGTACACTTCGAATATGCACACACCTAGAGCCGGGTTAAGTTCCACTTGGCCCGGATCTTTGTACACTTCAAACATGCACACACCTGACTAAAGTTTCTGTATCCTCTTCAGGTGACCACCAACCGCCGAAGTGCCGAATTCCAGCGCTTGTTGGATACACATAAAAATCTTGGCACGAAATAGGCCGCACTCATCGCTGAGTATGAGAAAAGGGGTAAATTTCTTTCTTACTCCCTTCCTTATTTTGCTTCCACTTCACTTGCTGAATGAATCTGATTGTTCGGTTTTCGCAGCTGGGGTGGAAGCTGAAAACAAAATCATGCGAAAGAACTTGGAGCAGATCAAGGGTACGTCCTTCTTATCTGTTCCTACTGTGCTTCTCATCCTTTTACCTCCTAGGCTCGACAAATATTCATACCTCGGCTCTGCCGGGCCAACACACGGTTTCAGCATTGCTTGAAGAAAGTGTGCATGTGCCTGACATGATACTGCATTTTCTCGAACAAGCAGGACAGCATCAAGCCAAGCTGAAGAAAAAGGATGATTAGCTCGTCCTCCTCCGGACCAAAGATGATGACATAGCCAAGCTCAAAGCTGAAATGGCTAAAATGAAGGTGCAGCACCAAGCCGAGCTGAAAAGGGTTGGCCAGGACTTCACCGAGGACCGCGAGCGCCTCCAACTCCAAAGTGCTAAGGATCGCGAACTCCTCCAGGAAGCCGAGGTCAAACTTGGGTCGGCAAATGCTGAGCTCGAGCAGCTTCGGAAAAGGCGTGATGCTTGCATCAAGGAGCTGACCCGGATTCACAGTCATATCTCTCGTAACTTCTCTTCCTTTGTCCACCTTACTTCTCCGGGTTACGTCTCATGTCTTATTTTCTCAACTTTTTTCCTTTGCCTTGTCTCCCAGGCCACTTTCTAGAGGGTACGGCCATTGCACGTGCTGCTGTTGCTAATTTCTGTCGAGAGAGAGGTACTCCGGTCGCTGCTGAGGGTGAGTCCATTCCCTACGACACGGAGGACCTGTTGGTCAGCCTGTCATCTCGCGTGGAAATTATCAAGAACTATGGCCGGGACCTCCTCGATGTTTCAGTCCGGATCTTCCACGCCTTCTGGCCCGCCGATGACGCTCCGGAGAGAATCACGCATCTCGCTGAAAAGCTTTCAGAAGTTGAGACCCAGCTCGACCTCTGGCGAGAATCCGCTGGCCGTGCTGCTGCCAATACCGTCCTTCACCACGTTTGACGTGGTACGAAAAGATAGACCTCAGCCTCCTCACACGGCTGCGCACCGGGTCCAAATGGACAGATGATCCAGAGTGGGTAGCTCAGCGCCAGGCTTGCGCCCACAGCCTCATTGAATATGCCCCCATTCATGAATGGACTGAGGGTCCGAGCTTCCTGGAAGCCGCAGGCGAAGATGACTCGGGTGAATCGGAGGAGGACACAGCCTCGGATATCGAAGAGGGCGATGATGATGCCGAACTCCGTCCTGCTGCTCCTAAGTAAAAACACTTGAAAATTCGTGAGATCCATGGTATGCCGGGTGGAATTGTATTCCAAATACATGCAATATTTTTCTACTGAGTACTTATGCCGGATTAACATGGGCGTAGTCCCCAAGTTTCTTTTCTTGTTCATTCAATATTTTGGCTCGGGTCGTGTCCACGTTGATTCGGTTTTACAACTTACGAGTCCGAGCCTAAATAATTGTCTTAACAATACTAGGAAACTTTTAGACTTAGCTCGAAAATAAATACGGGATTAGTCCGGAAAATAAACGTCGGCTCGAATAAATTCTTTTCCTTAGTCGTTTTTCATGTGCTACGCAATTCCAAACTTGTTCTCTTGCTTGCCATGAACCAATTCTTGTTGGACAGCAGCAAGTCGAAGAGTTGGGTTTTTGGTGCTCACACACTACTAATCCGAGCTAAGTAGAATAACCTATTCTAGCCAATGCACAAATAACAAAAGACAACAAATATTATTAAGGCAGTCCCCGAGTTACTGCTCGAGGTGCCAACATTTTATTGATAAATTCATTGCCGACGTACATACCGACATATGAGATAACCCGGATACATACACTTCTTCGCTAAGTGTAGAAAGGACGAAGGAGAGCTACATTCCATGGACGTTTAGATTCCTCGTCGGACCTGTCCGCCTTGTTCTTTTCCTGTGGCTTTGCATCTATAAGATAATAAGAATCATTGTGCAATGCTTTGCTCACGATGAATGGCCCTTCCCATGGGGGGGATAGTTTATGCATTCCAGTAGTACGCTGTACCAACCGGAGCACCAGATCGCCTTCCCGGAAGACCCGGGGGCACACTTTCCGGCTATGATAGCGTCGAGATTTTGCTAATATATGGCGGATCTGGACAATGCCAGTTCTCTCGCTTCTTCTAGCAGATCAACATCATTTTGCCGGGCTTCTTGCACTTCGGCTTCTGTGTATTGGGTGACTCTAGGCGAATCATGCTCTATGTCGGCTGGTAATACAGCTTCTGCCCCATATACCAGAAAAAACGGCGTATAGCCTGTTGATCGATTCAGAGTTGTTTCTTAAACTCCACAGTACCGCTGGTAGTTCTTCTATCCAGCACCCCGCTGATCTTTGCAGCGGCTCAATGAGCCGGGGTTTTATCCCGGATAATACTAATCTGTTGGATCTTTCCACTTGCCCGTTCGATGCGGGGTGGGCTACCGAAGCTACGTCAAGTCGGATCCTCTTATCCCGGCGGGAAACAAGCAAATGCTCCTTCCGCAAAATTTGTGCCATTATCAGTTATGATACTGTGTGGATAACCGTACCTCAAGATGATATCTTTGAGGAACATTACGGCCGTAGCTCCATCACATTTTCTTATAGGCTTTACCTTGATCCACTTCGTAAACTTGTCCACCATCACCAAATGTGAGTCATGTTTCCTCTTGCTGGTTTGAACGGGCCCACCATATCCAGGCACCATACGGCAAATGGCCAAGTGATTGGGATGGTCTTGAGTTCCGACATTGGCATATGCGTCTTGTGGCGTACCTCTGACAACCATTACATTTTCTCACCAGATCTTCTGCTTGTTCTAAGGCGTTTGGCCAGTAGAATCCGTGTCGAAAAGCTTTCGCTACCAAGGCTCGGGATGAGGCGTGATGCCTGCACTCCCCCTGATGTATATCTCGGATGATTTCAAGCCCTTTGTCCGGGTCAACACATCGCTGGAGGACATTGGTCACACTTCTTTTGTATAACTCGGAATTGATGATCGTGTAACCCTTTGCCCTCCTCTGTGTTTGCCTGGACAATACCTCCTCAGTGGGTAACGTTCCATCTTTCAGGAATTGAAATATAGGCAGTGCCCAAGCCGGTATTTGCCGCACGGGGAACACGTCCTCGTCTATCTCCATATGATCCACCAGCATAACTTCAACCGGACTATGCTGAGCAGTCCCCGGGTTTTGCGGAGCAGTCCCCGGGTTTCCCAAATCAGTCCCCGGGTTTTGCGCACCACTCCCCGTGTCAATGTCCATGGGCACTACTCCGGACTCTGTGTCCTCCGGGACGTAGATGGACTCGGATTCCGGGGATGGCCTGATGGATGGCTTCTTGAGGTGCTCTAATGCTACACCCGGTGGAATTGCTTGTCTGGTTGACACGAGCTTCGACAGCATGTCGGCAGCCTCATTTTCCACCCGGGGTATGTGATGACATTCGCATCCCTCAAAGTAACCAGAAATCTTCTGCACGTGGATTCTGTATAGTGCCATGTTTGGATCAAGAGCGTCCCATACTCCGGACACTTGCTGCACCACTTAATCCGAGTCGCCAAAGCATATAATCCGACGTATACCAATTTCCTTTGCTACCTTGAGCCCATGCACAAGTTCTTCATACTCAGCGACATTATTTGATGCGGTGAAGTGGATCTGCAGCACGTATTTCAGCTGGTCCTTCTTTGGCGAAGTGAGTACGACTCCGGCACCTTGCCCGGTTTTGGTTTTTGATCCGTCAAAGTGCATCCGCCAATAGTTCGGATCTGGAAGTGGTGGTTCGTACTGTACCTCGGCCCAGTCCACGAAAAAGTTCGCCACAGCCTGAGACTTTACGGCTTCTCTCCGGTCATACTGCGGGGCGTAAGGAGCTAGCTCAGTTGCCCATTTTGCAATTCTGCCGCTTGCATCCTTGTTACTCATTATCTCGGATATAGGGGCCTCACATATGACCCGGATGGGATGCTCTTCAAAGTAATGCTTCAATTTCTTGGCGGCCATGTACACGCCATACGCCACTTTTGATAGTGTGGGTAGTTCTGCTTTGAGGTTGACAACACTTCACTCAAATAATACACCGGCCTTTGCACTGACTTTCCTTCCTCATCACGCTCCACCACTATTACTGCACTTACAACTCGGTTGGTTGCGGCTATATAGAGCAACATTGGCTCTTTTGATAGTGGGGAGGCTAGCACTGGCGCCGTGGCTAACATTTTCTTTAGGTGGGTAAATGCCTCATCCGCCTGCGGCGTCCAAATGAACTTATCCGACTTTTTCATGAGTTGATAGAGAGGCAATGCCTTTTCTCCTAACTGACATACAAACCGACTTAACGAGGCCAGGCAACCTGTAAACTTCTGGACATCATTAAGACACTTCGGCAGCTCCATTCGTTCGATGGCTCGGATCTTGGTTGGATTAACTTCGATACCTCGGCTGGAAACCAGAAAGCCGAGCAACTTTCCAGCCGGGACACCGAAGGTGCATTTTTCCGGATTAAGTTTCATCCGGAACCTCCTTAGGTTTGCGAATGTTTGCCTGATATCGTCAAGGAGCGTTTTGCTTTCCTTGGTCTTGATAACCACATCATCCTTGTATACCTGTACATTTCGACCAATTTGGTCATGCAAACATTTTTGCATACATCTCTGGTACGTTGCACCTGCATTACGTAAACCAAATGGCATGGTGCGATAGCAATAACCCCATACGGGGTAATAAACGCAGTCTTTATTTGATCGTCCGGATTCAAAGGTATCTGGTGGAAACCGGAGTAAGCATCGATGAATGACAACAGTTCACATCCCGAAGTTGAGTCTATGACCTGATCTATTCTTGGCAGCGAATGCATCTTTTGGACACGCCTTGTTCAGGTTCGTGTAGTCGATACACATGCGCCAAACCACTGCCACGTTCGGATCATCTTTGTTCTTTTCCACCAGCACTGGATTAGACAACCAATCAGGGTAAAGAACTTCCATGATAAATCCTGCAGCTAGCAACCGAGCTATCTCATCCCCAATGACTTTTCTCCTATCTTCGGCGAAGCGGCGGAGAGGTTGCTTCACCAGCTTAGCTCTGGGTCTCACATTTAAAGAGTGCTCGGCCAACTCCCTCGGAACACCTTGCAAGTCCTGTGTGGACCAAGCAAAAATGTCCCGATTCTCACGGAGGAAGCTGACGAGCTCGGTTTCCTATTTATCACTTAGCCCGGCACCAATTGTTACGGTGCACTCTGGGAACATGTCATCAACAGGGACCTTCTTGGTATCTTTCGCGGCCTGGAAGGAGACAGTTCCATGCGGGTTACTCAGCGCCGGCATACACTGTTGCGCGGACTGAGCCAACGCTGCCACCTCTTGAATTTTCCTTTTTTCCTGCGCGATCACAAGTGACTTGGCTAAGTTTGATCCGGCCGACGCACACTCCATGGAACGTCGGAAGTCCCCAGCAATCGTAATTACTCCGTTTGGTCCGGGAAATTTCATTTTCAAATAGCTTATATGACAACTTGTCATGAACTTGTTCAGCGCTGGCCTTCCGAGCAACGCATGATACGCGCTTTCCAAGTTCACTACTTCGAACTCCAGATTTTTAGTTCGGCAATTGTCCCTTGTGCCGAACAAGACGTCGACCCAGACCTTGCCTATGGGCTCGCAAGAGATGCCGTGCACAATGCCATGGAAAGTTGTCCTCGTGGCCTGGAGCATGTTCTCCGAGATACCCAACTTGCGCATTGTGTCCGCGTACATGATGTTTATGCTACTGCCGTTGTCGATCAGTACCTTTGAGAATCTCACGTTAATGTTAGGCCCAATGAATGTAGGATCTAGCACCAACGCATACGAACCAGGGCTCGACATGAGCTTGGGATGATCCCTAATGCTCCAAGTGATTTCCTGATCAGACCAAGGCATGTACCTCGTCACTGCCGGCATTACCGCATTCACCTCCATATGTCTACGCTGCAAGCTTTTTCTATCAGTTTCTTCTGTGGTAAATACATAGTGGCTCTGGTGATGCTCCCTGTACTCGTTTCTCCCCTCATTTCCGGGGTGCCTCTGATCCGGCTGCTGCTGATTTTCTACTTGATGCACTGCATCCCTTCTTTCATTGTTATCATACCTCGGCGGAGGGGGAGGTAACATTAGCTGTTGCGTGTTCACTCCGGAGAGCAATTGCTGCCGGGGTAATTCTTGCCGAGGCTGATCGTTCCGGGGTGCCTGAGCATTCGCCGAACCACCTTGCTCGATCTTGCGCATCCACTCGCATTGCCTTGTCGTATGACCCGCTGGGCTGTTCGGATTTGGCGTGTGAAACTTACACGGCTGGTCCAACATCGACTCGTACGTATACCTCAGACCGTCTTTCCTTTCCTGCCATTGCTTCTTTTGCTCCGGTGTCCAAGTTTTCTTCCCATCGTTCCTTGGGGTCCACTAACCCCTAGTTTTCTGGCACTGACTACCCTCTGCTCCGGGTTGATCTTGACTCACGGCCGCTACTTGGTGCGAACCGTACCGATGGTCCGGTCAATCATCTCTCCTTTTTCCTCTGTAATCATTTCTCCGGGACGATCCGGATCCATCCCTCTGATAGTACTCATCGCTTGACTCGTTTGAGGCGAGCCTCGGTTGGGTCGGGTCACCCAATGCATACGAATCTGCGATCCGGATCATCTCTGACAATGTTGCCGGCATTTTCCATTGCAACTTCATCCATAACTCGCTTCCATACCTGCACCCCTGTGCAAACCATGCTATGGCCTGTGATTCTATCACGCCCTCACACGAATTTCTCACGGTACACCACCGGGTCAAGAACTCCCGGTCCGTCTCACTGGGTCGCTGTTTGCACATAGATAGGGTTTGTGGCCTATTTGGCCTTTGATACGTACTCGAAAAATTGATGATGAACATTTCCTCGAAATCAATCCAGCAGTTGATGCTTCCTGGCGGCAAGTTGTTCAACCACACCCTTGCCGGGCCTTCCAACATCTGGGGTACATATCGTACGGCCCATCTCAGGTTGCCTGTGGCAAATTTTACAGTAGTAGCATAGTTATCAGCCAATCCTCTGGCTTGGTACTACCGTCATAGGTCTTGGTCCCCCTGGGCAATTGAAAGTTCGGGACTGGTGGCTCTTTCATGATCCGGGGTCCAAAACAAGCTGGACCCGGTGGACCCTGACATTCTATCTGTTCCGACCTATATAGTCGATCCAGTTTCAACCTTGCATCGTCCGGCATCAAATCCCTGCTTCCCAGTCTCGAACCTATCACATGATAGTCCGGTCTCGGATATCCCGCATTTGCCATCTCCGAATCACCGTCGTTATACCGGTTTCGTTCCTGCGGCGCACCTTTCTGTTGCATACCTCGGCCGGCATTGTGCTCTTGCCTCGGCATGTTCCGCTGCTGCGGTTGTCTTGCCCCTGTTGAGTTTTGCTGCCCGGCATTGCCGTTGACAACGTTCCTCCGACCGGCATTGCCTTGGTCACGGTTACCTCGGCCAGCTTCGCCTCGGCTCACACTCCGTCGATCATCATTTTTCTGTGCTTCTTTTTCTTTCCCTGCCTGTGTCGGGTCATACGGGATAATGTGTTTGTTCCGTCTGGCTGAGGTTACCACCTCCTCTCTCCTTGGATCGCCATGAGGGGACGACGCAGCTCCAGCGGATTTCTCCGGGTTATCCATCGCCGAATGGACGATCTTGGAGGCCCCAGCTCTCTCCGGGTTCGCCCTGGGCAGTTCCTCGTTTTGCCTGTTCGCAATCCGAACCAGCTCGTTAACCCGGTTTTGCTGCTTTTGCCGGGCTTCTCCCGTCAGTCCCTCTAACTCGGATGCAGCCGCATCCGCCGCTCTGAGGTTCTTGGCCGGTGTACTATACCTCAGTAGCCCCACGGAAAAACAATTTTCTGATTCCTCGATTTCGACATCACCTTCTCGGTTCATTTCGCTCATGAGATTCCTCCCTTTAACTTTTACAGCATCAACTTTGTTCGCCTTTGCGTACTCACGCAGCGTCATGTTCAACGACCGCTGGGCCTCGGCTATTTTCTTTGCGCCCTCAAGTATTTTCTGCCGAGTTTCTTCCAGCTCGGCCTGTGCGCGAGCCGGATCTATCGCTGCTACTACAGGGTTTGCCAGGCTATCTATTTCCTCTCTCAGCACGTTCTCCGGCCTCTCTTGCGGAGGACCCCTACCTTTCCTTGGTGCCTTGGGTGTCTCCTCCGGATCTGGCACCGGATCCTTGCTCGTAACCGCTCCCGGCGCTGTCATCATTACCTCCGCACGGTCCGAGGAACGAGCGGTACTTCCCCCGCGAGCCGTAGTGAGGGGCGGTTCGCCTGCTTCGACAACGTGGCACGGATGAACGCCTGACACGTCCACCGTGACGTAGACCTTTTGTGTGCCGAGCTTGAGGAAAACGCCGTTGCGCGGGAGAGGGCGCGTGCCGAAGCAGCCTGCGTTGTCGCTGACGAAGTCCCGCGCTTCAAAGCGCTGGACGAGCCTGAAGACGATGCGCTCTCCAGTGACGATGAAGTTTCCCGTCTGGATCTTGACCCCTGCTAGCGCCGCTAGCCCCACGGTGGGCGCCAACTGTCGTGGTGGTGTCACGGCAGATGCCATGTATAGGCTAAAGTTGGGGACTAATACATGCTAGGGGAATCCAGGGAGGGATAGTGAAGTGATTCTCCACACAAGAGCTTGTAATGATTTGCTTCCAAGGTTACAAGTGCTCCTAGAGCAGTATTGGCGAGAGGAGGAAGAAAGAGCTCTCTTACTCTGACCCACAGATCACACCTGAAACCCTAGCCCAAAACTGAATCGTGGAGAAATCAACCCCCCTACAGAAGCCCTAGCCCCCCTTTTATAGAGGAGGCTCGGTTCCTGCCTAGGGCATATGTGGAGGCATATTCCTAAGAATATGCCTCCTCCCAAAGTGGCAAACCGACCGGGGTGCTTTTTCCCCCTCGTCGGCTATGCTTTAGCTACGTGAGCCACGCCCCGCCCCTCGTCAGCTACGCTTTAGCTCGTCAGCTGACACGGGCGTCGTCACGCTTGTCGGCCACGCCCCGGTGGTCCAGTCCTTGATCACTTCGCTCAGGAAGTGCGTACCGGGGCTCCTTTTGACCAGCGAGATTCCTTCCTTCTCCTAGAAGGTTACTGCGACCCGGACGATGGTTCATCCGGCCACAACCTTTTCCTGCATACAGGTTAGACATACACTTCCGACTTACTGCTTAAGTCGGATGAGACCTAGTTAGGCGAACGCCCCCAGGTCCGGATTACCCCGTGACTCGGCCTGCCTTGACGTGACCCGACCAGCATCTGCTTTGGCCATGCCGAACCTCGGCTAACTCGGCCTTTATAACCCGGCGTGACCCTACCCGGGGGTATCCCCCCAACAACATACCACATATGGATCCACCAATGTCATTGAATCCACCAGTGTCATTGCATGTGTGCTCTCTTCACAATCCACCTATGGATGCACCAGTGTCATTGCATGTGTGTTATTCTTACCAAAAACAACTAGTCATTTCACGTGTGTAATTTTCACATACGACATATAGATCCACGAGTGTCATTGAAATGTGTGTTCTCTAAAGAGACCACACATGGATCCACCAGTGTCATTGCATATGTGTTCTTTTTACTAACAACAAGTCGAGTCATTGAAATGTGTGTTCTTTTCACATACCACCTATGGATCCAACAGTGTCATTGAAATGTTTGTTCTTTTTACTAACAACAACCAGAGCCATTGAAATGTGTGTTCTTTTCACATACCACATATGGATCCACAAGTGTCATTGCATGTGTGTTCTTTTCACAATCCACCAATAGATCCACCAATGTCATTGCATGTGTGTTATTTTTAATAACAACAACCAGAGTCATTGAAATGTGTGTTCTCTTCAGAGACCACACAAGAGAACACACATGGATCCACCAGTGTGATTGCAAGTGTGCTCTCATCACAATCCACATATGGATCCACCAGTGTCATTGCATGTGTGTTCTTTTTACTAACAACAACCAGAGTCATTGAAATGTGTGTTCTTTTCACATACCACATATGGATCCACCAGTGTCATTGAATCCACCAGTGTCATTGCATGTGTGCTCTCTTCACAATCCACCTATGGATGCACCAGTGTCATTCCATGTCTGTTCTTTTTACTAACAACAACTAGATTCATTTCATGTGTGTTCTTTTCACATAACACATATGGATCCACCAGTGTCATTGAAATGTGTGTTCTCTTCAAAGACCACACATGGATCCACTAGTGTCATTGCATATGTGTTCTTTTTACTAACAACAATCAGAGTCATTGAAATGTGTGTTCTCTTCAGAGACCACACATGGATCCACCAGTGTCGTTGCATGTGTTTTCTTTTTACTAACAACAACCAGAGTCATTGAAATGTGTGTTCTTTTCACATACCACATATGGATCCACCAATGTCATTGAATTCACCAGTGTCATTACATGTGTGCTCACTTCACAATCCACCTATGGATCCACCAGTGTCATTGCATGTGTGTTCTTTTTACTAACAACAACTAGAGTCATTTCATGTGTATTCTTTTCACATACCACATATGGATCCACCAGTGTCATCGAAATATGTGCTCTCTTCAGATACCACACATGGATCCACCAGTGTCATTGCATGTGTGTTCTTTTTACTAACAACAACTAGAGTCATTGAAATGTGTGTTCTTTTCACATACCACATATGGATCCACCAGTGTCATTGCATGTGTGTTCTTTTCACAATCCACCTATGGATCCACCAGTGTCATTGCATTTGTGTTCTTTTTACTAACAACAACTAGAGTCAATGCATGTGTGTTCATTTCACGTACCACATATGGATCCACCAGTGTCATTGCATGTGTGTTATTTTTTGTAACAACAACCAGAGTCATTAAAATGTGTGTTCTTTTCACATACCACCTATGGATCCACCAGTGTCATTGAAATATGTGTTCTTTTTACTAGCAACAACCAGAGTCATTGAAATGTGTGTTCTTTTCACATACCACATATGGATCCACCAGTGTCATTGCATGTGTGTTCTTTTCACAATCCACCAATGGATCCACGAGTGTCATTGCATGTGTGTTCTTTTTACTAACAACAACAAGAGCCATTGAAATGTGTGTTCTCTTCAGAGACCACACATGGATCCACCAATGTGATTGTAAGTGTTCTCCCTTCACAATCCACATATGGATCCACTAGTGTCATTGCATGTGTGTTCTTTTTACTAACAACCAGAGTCATTGAAATGTGTGTTCTTTTCACATACCACATATGGATCCACTAGTGTCATTGAATCCACCAATTTCATTGCGTGTGTGCTCTCTTCACAATCCACCTATGGATCAACCAGTGTGATTGCATGTGTGTTCTTTTTACTAACAAGAACTAGAGTCATTTCATGTGTGTTCTTTTCACATACCACATATGGATCCTCTAGTGTCATTGAAATTTGTGTTCTCTTTACAGACCAAACATGGATCCACCAGTGTCATTGGATGTGTGTTCTTTTTACTAACAACAACTAGAGTCATTGAAATGTGTGTTCTTTTCACATACCACATATGGATCCACCAGTGTCATTGCATGTGTGTTCTTTTCACAATCCACCTATGAATCCATCAGTGTCATTGCATGTGTGTTTTTTTACTAACAACAACCAGAGTCATTGCATGTGTGCTCTTTACATAATTCACATATGGATACACTAGTGTCATTGCATGTGTGTTATTTTCACAATCCACCTATTAATCCACAAGTGTCATTGCATGTGTGCTCTTTTCACTAACAACAACCAGAGTCATTGCATGTGTGCTCTTTTCACAATCCACATATGGATCCACCAGTGTCATTGCATGTGTGTTCTTTTCAGAATCCACTAGTGTCAATGCATGTGTGCTCTTTTCACTAACAATAACCACAGTCATTGCATGTGTGTTCTCTTTAGAGACCACACATGGATCCACTAGTGTCAATGCATGTGTGTTCTTTTTACTAACAACAACCAGAGTCATTGAAATGTGTGTTCTCTTCAGAGACCACACATGGATCCACTAGTGTCATTGCATGTGTGTTCTTTTTACTAACAACAACCAGAGTCATTGCATGTGTGTTATTTTCACATACCACATATGGATCCACCAGTGTCATTGAAATGTGTGTTCTCTTCAGAGACCACACATGGATCCAGCAGTGTCATTGCATGTGTGTTCTTTTTACTAACAACAACAAGAGTCATTGAAATGTGTGTTCTCTTCAGAGACCACATATGGATCC
>CAJUXJ010001126.1:0-56366 GCA_910589775.1 Avena eriantha
CCATAACGATTGGTCACCTTAATGTCACATTGGAAAACACTGTTTCGTCAAAACGGTTGGCCAAATCCGCAGACAGCTCCGTTGAGCTACAATTTTATAGCGATCGTTATCTACATAAAATTTGCATCCGAAGTAACTTCGCTTCGCTAGTTTTGAACTTTCTAAGATTGTCAAAATCGGCTACAAATGAGATACTTAGAGGAGAAAAGGCAATACATTCTCTGAAAGCGTCACATCCTCCTATCGCGGACTATATCGCAAGAAGATTCTAGGATTAGAGTGCTAATATCCAAGATTGAAGCACCGGGCTCAACCGCCATAGTGTCCTGGCGTGGTTTTGAGTTTGTATTGTTCCTATGGATTAGTAATCACCCATAACAAGAATTGTCACCTTAATGTCACATTGGAGACACACTGTTTCGGTAACACGGTTGCCAAATCCGCATACGAGCTCCGTTTGAGCTAAATTTATAGCGATCGATATCTACATAAATATTGCATCCGAATTACACTGGCTTCGCCAGTTTTGAACTTTCTAAGATTGTCAAAATCGGCTAGCAAAATGGAGTTATCTTAGAGGAGAAAAGGCAATACATCTCTCTGAAGCGTCACATCCTCCATATCGCGGACTATATCGCAAGAAGATTCTAGGCTTAGAGTGCTAATATCCAAGATTGAAGCACCGGGCTCAACCGCCATAGTGTCCTGGCGTGGTTTTGAGTTTGTATTGTTCCTATGGATTAGTAATCACCCATAACAAGAATTGTCACCTTAATGTCACATTGGAACACACTGTTTCGGTAAAACGGTTGCCAAATCCGCATACGAGCTCCGTTTGAGCTAAATTTTATAGCGATCGATATCTACATAAAATATTGCATCCGAATTACACTGGCTTCGCCAGTTTTGAACTTTCTAAGATTGTCAAAATCGGCTAGCAAAATGGAGTTATCTTAGAGGAGAAAAGGCAATACATCTCTCTGAAGCGTCACATCCTCCATATCGCGGACTATATCGCAAGAAGATTCTAGGCTTAGAGTGCTAATATCCTAGATTGAAGCACCGGGCTCAACCTCCATAGTGTCCTGGCGTGGTTTTGAGTTTGTATTGTTCCTATGGATTAGTAATCACCCATAACAACAATTGTCACCTTAATGTCACATTGGAACACACTGTTTCGGTAAAACGGTTGCCAAATCCGCATACGAGCTCCGTTTGAGCTAAATTTTATAGCGATCGATATCTACATAAAATATTGCATCCGAATTACACTGGCTTCGCCAGTTTTGAACTTTCTAAGATTGTCAAAATCGGCTAGCAAAATGGAGTTATCTTAGAGGAGAAAAGGCAATACATGTCTCTGAAGCGTCACATCCTCCATATCGCGGACTATATCGCAAGAAGATTCTAGGCTTAGAGTGCTAATATCCTAGATTGAAGCACCGGGCTCAACTTCCATAGTGTCCTGGCGTGGTTTTGAGTTTGTATTGTTCCTATGGATTAGTAATCACCCATAACAACAATTGTCACCTTAATGTCACATTGGAACACACTGTTTCGGTAAAACGGTTGCCAAATCCGCATACGAGCTCCGTTTGAGCTAAATTTTATAGCGATCGATATCTACATAAAATATTGCATCCGAATTACACTGGCTTCGCCAGTTTTGAACTTTCTAAGATTGTCAAAATCGGCTAGCAAAATGGAGTTATCTTAGAGGAGAAAAGGCAATACATCTCTCTGAAGCGTCACATCCTCCATATCGCGGACTATATCGCAAGAAGATTCTAGGCTTAGAGTGCTAATATCCTAGATTGAAGCACCGGGCTCAACCGCCATAGTGTCCTGGCGTGGTTTTGAGTTTGTATTGTTCCTATGGATTAGTAATCACCCATAACAACAATTGTCACCTTAATGTCACATTGGAACACACTGTTTCGGTAAAACGGTTGCCAAATCCGCATACGAGCTCCGTTTGAGCTAAATTTTATAGCGATCGATATCTACATAAAATATTGCATCCGAATTACACTGGCTTCGCCAGTTTTGAACTTTCTAAGATTGTCAAAATCGGCTAGCAAAATGGAGTTATCTTAGAGGAGAAAAGGCAATACATGTCTCTGAAGCGTCACATCCTCCATATCGCGGACTATATCGCAAGAAGATTCTAGGCTTAGAGTGCTAATATCCTAGATTGAAGCACCGGGCTCAACCTCCATAGTGTCCTGGCATGGTTTTGAGTTTGTATTGTTCCTATGGATTAGTAATCACCCATAACAACAATTGTCACCTTAATGTCACATTGGAACACACTGTTTCGGTAAAACGGTTGCCAAATCCGCATACGAGCTCCGTTTGAGCTAAATTTTATAGCGATCGATATCTACATAAAATATTGCATCCGAATTACACTGGCTTCGCCAGTTTTGAACTTTCTAAGATTGTCAAAATCGGCTAGCAAAATGGAGTTATCTTAGAGGAGAAAAGGCAATACATGTCTCTGAAGCGTCACATCCTCCATATCGCGGACTATATCGCAAGAAGATTCTAGGCTTAGAGTGCTAATATCCTAGATTGAAGCACCGGGCTCAACCTCCATAGTGTCCTGGCAGTGGTTTTGAGTTTGTATTGTTCCTATGGATTAGTAATCACCCATAACAACAATTGTCACCTTAATGTCACATTGGAACACACTGTTTCGGTAAAACGGTTGCCAAATCCGCATACGAGCTCCGTTTGAGCTAAATTTTATAGCGATCGATATCTACATAAAATATTGCATCCGAATTACACTGGCTTCGCCAGTTTTGAACTTTCTAAGATTGTCAAAATCGGCTAGCAAAATGGAGTTATCTTAGAGGAGAAAAGGCAATACATCTCTCTGAAGCGTCACATCCTCCATATCGCGGACTATATCGCAAGAAGATTCTAGGCTTAGAGTGCTAATATCCTAGATTGAAGCACCGGGCTCAACCTCCATAGTGTCCTGGCATGGTTTTGAGTTTGTATTGTTCCTATGGATTAGTAATCACCCATAACAACAATTGTCACCTTAATGTCACATTGGAACACACTGTTTCGGTAAAACGGTTGCCAAATCCGCATACGAGCTCCGTTTGAGCTAAATTTTATAGCGATCGATATCTACATAAAATATTGCATCCGAATTACACTGGCTTCGCCAGTTTTGAACTTTCTAAGATTGTCAAAATCGGCTAGCAAAATGGAGTTATCTTAGAGGAGAAAAGGCAATACATGCTCTCTGAAGCGTCACATCCTCCATATCGCGGACTATATCGCAAGAAGATTCTAGGCTTAGAGTGCTAATATCCTAGATTGAAGCACCGGGCTCAACCTCCATAGTGTCCTGGCGTGGTTTTGAGTTTGTATTGTTCCTATGGATTAGTAATCACCCATAACAACAATTGTCACCTTAATGTCACATTGGAACACACTGTTTCGGTAAAACGGTTGCCAAATCCGCATACGAGCTCCGTTTGAGCTAAATTTTATAGCGATCGATATCTACATAAAATATTGCATCCGAATTACACTGGCTTCGCCAGTTTTGAACTTTCTAAGATTGTCAAAATCGGCTAGCAAAATGGAGTTATCTTAGAGGAGAAAAGGCAATACATCTCTCTGAAGCGTCACATCCTCCATATCGCGGACTATATCGCAAGAAGATTCTAGGCTTAGAGTGCTAATATCCTAGATTGAAGCACCGGGCTCAACCTCCATAGTGTCCTGGCGTGGTTTTGAGTTTGTATTGTTCCTATGGATTAGTAATCACCCATAACAACAATTGTCACCTTAATGTCACATTGGAACACACTGTTTCGGTAAAACGGTTGCCAAATCCGCATACGAGCTCCGTTTGAGCTAAATTTTATAGCGATCGATATCTACATAAAATATTGCATCCGAATTACACTGGCTTCGCCAGTTTTGAACTTTCTAAGATTGTCAAAATCGGCTAGCAAAATGGAGTTATCTTAGAGGAGAAAAGGCAATACATGTCTCTGAAGCGTCACATCCTCCATATCGCGGACTATATCGCAAGAAGATTCTAGGCTTAGAGTGCTAATATCCTAGATTGAAGCACCGGGCTCAACCTCCATAGTGTCCTGGCGTGGTTTTGAGTTTGTATTGTTCCTATGGATTAGTAATCACCCATAACAACAATTGTCACCTTAATGTCACATTGGAACACACTGTTTCGGTAAAACGGTTGCCAAATCCGCATACGAGCTCCGTTTGAGCTAAATTTTATAGCGATCGATATCTACATAAAATATTGCATCCGAATTACACTGGCTTCGCCAGTTTTGAACTTTCTAAGATTGTCAAAATCGGCTAGCAAAATGGAGTTATCTTAGAGGAGAAAAGGCAATACATGTCTCTGAAGCGTCACATCCTCCATATCGCGGACTATATCGCAAGAAGATTCTAGGCTTAGAGTGCTAATATCCTAGATTGAAGCACCGGGCTCAACTTCCATAGTGTCCTGGCATGGTTTTGAGTTTGTATTGTTCCTATGGATTAGTAATCACCCATAACAACAATTGTCACCTTAATGTCACATTGGAACACACTGTTTCGGTAAAACGGTTGCCAAATCCGCATACGAGCTCCGTTTGAGCTAAATTTTATAGCGATCGATATCTACATAAAATATTGCATCCGAATTACACTGGCTTCGCCAGTTTTGAACTTTCTAAGATTGTCAAAATCGGCTAGCAAAATGGAGTTATCTTAGAGGAGAAAAGGCAATACATCTCTCTGAAGCGTCACATCCTCCATATCGCGGACTATATCGCAAGAAGATTCTAGGCTTAGAGTGCTAATATCCTAGATTGAAGCACCGGGCTCAACCTCCATAGTGTCCTGGCGTGGTTTTGAGTTTGTATTGTTCCTATGGATTAGTAATCACCCATAACAAGAATTGTCACCTTAATGTCACATTGGAACACACTGTTTCGGTAAAACGGTTGCCAAATCCGCATACGAGCTCCGTTTGAGCTAAATTTTATAGCGATCGATATCTACATAAAATATTGCATCCGAATTACACTGGCTTCGCCAGTTTTGAACTTTCTAAGATTGTCAAAATCGGCTAGCAAAATGGAGTTATCTTAGAGGAGAAAAGGCAATACATCTCTCTGAAGCGTCACATCCTCCATATCGCGGACTATATCGCAAGAAGATTCTAGGCTTAGAGTGCTAATATCCTAGATTGAAGCACCGGGCTCAACCTCCATAGTGTCCTGGCGTGGTTTTGAGTTTGTATTGTTCCTATGGATTAGTAATCACCCATAACAACAATTGTCACCTTAATGTCACATTGGAACACACTGTTTCGGTAAAACGGTTGCCAAATCCGCATACGAGCTCCGTTTGAGCTAAATTTTATAGCGATCGATATCTACATAAAATATTGCATCCGAATTACACTGGCTTCGCCAGTTTTGAACTTTCTAAGATTGTCAAAATCGGCTAGCAAAATGGAGTTATCTTAGAGGAGAAAAGGCAATACATGTCTCTGAAGCGTCACATCCTCCATATCGCGGACTATATCGCAAGAAGATTCTAGGCTTAGAGTGCTAATATCCTAGATTGAAGCACCGGGCTCAACCTCCATAGTGTCCTGGCAGTGGTTTTGAGTTTGTATTGTTCCTATGGATTAGTAATCACCCATAACAACAATTGTCACCTTAATGTCACATTGGAACACACTGTTTCGGTAAAACGGTTGCCAAATCCGCATACGAGCTCCGTTTGAGCTAAATTTTATAGCGATCGATATCTACATAAAATATTGCATCCGAATTACACTGGCTTCGCCAGTTTTGAACTTTCTAAGATTGTCAAAATCGGCTAGCAAAATGGAGTTATCTTAGAGGAGAAAAGGCAATACATGTCTCTGAAGCGTCACATCCTCCATATCGCGGACTATATCGCAAGAAGATTCTAGGCTTAGAGTGCTAATATCCTAGATTGAAGCACCGGGCTCAACCTCCATAGTGTCCTGGCGTGGTTTTGAGTTTGTATTGTTCCTATGGATTAGTAATCACCCATAACAACAATTGTCACCTTAATGTCACATTGGAACACACTGTTTCGGTAAAACGGTTGCCAAATCCGCATACGAGCTCCGTTTGAGCTAAATTTTATAGCGATCGATATCTACATAAAATATTGCATCCGAATTACACTGGCTTCGCCAGTTTTGAACTTTCTAAGATTGTCAAAATCGGCTAGCAAAATGGAGTTATCTTAGAGGAGAAAAGGCAATACATCTCTCTGAAGCGTCACATCCTCCATATCGCGGACTATATCGCAAGAAGATTCTAGGCTTAGAGTGCTAATATCCTAGATTGAAGCACCGGGCTCAACTTCCATAGTGTCCTGGCGTGGTTTTGAGTTTGTATTGTTCCTATGGATTAGTAATCACCCATAACAAGCAATTGTCACCTTAATGTCACATTGGAACACACTGTTTCGGTAAAACGGTTGCCAAATCCGCATACGAGCTCCGTTTGAGCTAAATTTTATAGCGATCGATATCTACATAAAATATTGCATCCGAATTACACTGGCTTCGCCAGTTTTGAACTTTCTAAGATTGTCAAAATCGGCTAGCAAAATGGAGTTATCTTAGAGGAGAAAAGGCAATACATCTCTCTGAAGCGTCACATCCTCCATATCGCGGACTATATCGCAAGAAGATTCTAGGCTTAGAGTGCTAATATCCTAGATTGAAGCACCGGGCTCAACTCCATAGTGTCCTGGCAGTGGTTTTGAGTTTGTATTGTTCCTATGGATTAGTAATCACCCATAACAAGCAATTGTCACCTTAATGTCACATTGGAACACACTGTTTCGGTAAAACGGTTGCCAAATCCGCATACGAGCTCCGTTTGAGCTAAATTTTATAGCGATCGATATCTACATAAAATATTGCATCCGAATTACACTGGCTTCGCCAGTTTTGAACTTTCTAAGATTGTCAAAATCGGCTAGCAAAATGGAGTTATCTTAGAGGAGAAAAGGCAATACATCTCTCTGAAGCGTCACATCCTCCATATCGCGGACTATATCGCAAGAAGATTCTAGGCTTAGAGTGCTAATATCCTAGATTGAAGCACCGGGCTCAACCTCCATAGTGTCCTGGCGTGGTTTTGAGTTTGTATTGTTCCTATGGATTAGTAATCACCCATAACAACAATTGTCACCTTAATGTCACATTGGAACACACTGTTTCGGTAAAACGGTTGCCAAATCCGCATACGAGCTCCGTTTGAGCTAAATTTTATAGCGATCGATATCTACATAAAATATTGCATCCGAATTACACTGGCTTCGCCAGTTTTGAACTTTCTAAGATTGTCAAAATCGGCTAGCAAAATGGAGTTATCTTAGAGGAGAAAAGGCAATACATCTCTCTGAAGCGTCACATCCTCCATATCGCGGACTATATCGCAAGAAGATTCTAGGCTTAGAGTGCTAATATCCTAGATTGAAGCACCGGGCTCAACCTCCATAGTGTCCTGGCGTGGTTTTGAGTTTGTATTGTTCCTATGGATTAGTAATCACCCATAACAACAATTGTCACCTTAATGTCACATTGGAACACACTGTTTCGGTAAAACGGTTGCCAAATCCGCATACGAGCTCCGTTTGAGCTAAATTTTATAGCGATCGATATCTACATAAAATATTGCATCCGAATTACACTGGCTTCGCCAGTTTTGAACTTTCTAAGATTGTCAAAATCGGCTAGCAAAATGGAGTTATCTTAGAGGAGAAAAGGCAATACATCTCTCTGAAGCGTCACATCCTCCATATCGCGGACTATATCGCAAGAAGATTCTAGGCTTAGAGTGCTAATATCCTAGATTGAAGCACCGGGCTCAACTCCATAGTGTCCTGGCGTGGTTTTGAGTTTGTATTGTTCCTATGGATTAGTAATCACCCATAACAACAATTGTCACCTTAATGTCACATTGGAACACACTGTTTCGGTAAAACGGTTGCCAAATCCGCATACGAGCTCCGTTTGAGCTAAATTTTATAGCGATCGATATCTACATAAAATATTGCATCCGAATTACACTGGCTTCGCCAGTTTTGAACTTTCTAAGATTGTCAAAATCGGCTAGCAAAATGGAGTTATCTTAGAGGAGAAAAGGCAATACATGCTCTCTGAAGCGTCACATCCTCCATATCGCGGACTATATCGCAAGAAGATTCTAGGCTTAGAGTGCTAATATCCTAGATTGAAGCACCGGGCTCAACTTCCATAGTGTCCTGGCGTGGTTTTGAGTTTGTATTGTTCCTATGGATTAGTAATCACCCATAACAACAATTGTCACCTTAATGTCACATTGGAACACACTGTTTCGGTAAAACGGTTGCCAAATCCGCATACGAGCTCCGTTTGAGCTAAATTTTATAGCGATCGATATCTACATAAAATATTGCATCCGAATTACACTGGCTTCGCCAGTTTTGAACTTTCTAAGATTGTCAAAATCGGCTAGCAAAATGGAGTTATCTTAGAGGAGAAAAGGCAATACATCTCTCTGAAGCGTCACATCCTCCATATCGCGGACTATATCGCAAGAAGATTCTAGGCTTAGAGTGCTAATATCCTAGATTGAAGCACCGGGCTCAACCTCCATAGTGTCCTGGCGTGGTTTTGAGTTTGTATTGTTCCTATGGATTAGTAATCACCCATAACAAGCAATTGTCACCTTAATGTCACATTGGAACACACTGTTTCGGTAAAACGGTTGCCAAATCCGCATACGAGCTCCGTTTGAGCTAAATTTTATAGCGATCGATATCTACATAAAATATTGCATCCGAATTACACTGGCTTCGCCAGTTTTGAACTTTCTAAGATTGTCAAAATCGGCTAGCAAAATGGAGTTATCTTAGAGGAGAAAAGGCAATACATCTCTCTGAAGCGTCACATCCTCCATATCGCGGACTATATCGCAAGAAGATTCTAGGCTTAGAGTGCTAATATCCTAGATTGAAGCACCGGGCTCAACTTCCATAGTGTCCTGGCGTGGTTTTGAGTTTGTATTGTTCCTATGGATTAGTAATCACCCATAACAACAATTGTCACCTTAATGTCACATTGGAACACACTGTTTCGGTAAAACGGTTGCCAAATCCGCATACGAGCTCCGTTTGAGCTAAATTTTATAGCGATCGATATCTACATAAAATATTGCATCCGAATTACACTGGCTTCGCCAGTTTTGAACTTTCTAAGATTGTCAAAATCGGCTAGCAAAATGGAGTTATCTTAGAGGAGAAAAGGCAATACATCTCTCTGAAGCGTCACATCCTCCATATCGCGGACTATATCGCAAGAAGATTCTAGGCTTAGAGTGCTAATATCCTAGATTGAAGCACCGGGCTCAACCTCCATAGTGTCCTGGCGTGGTTTTGAGTTTGTATTGTTCCTATGGATTAGTAATCACCCATAACAACAATTGTCACCTTAATGTCACATTGGAACACACTGTTTCGGTAAAACGGTTGCCAAATCCGCATACGAGCTCCGTTTGAGCTAAATTTTATAGCGATCGATATCTACATAAAATATTGCATCCGAATTACACTGGCTTCGCCAGTTTTGAACTTTCTAAGATTGTCAAAATCGGCTAGCAAAATGGAGTTATCTTAGAGGAGAAAAGGCAATACATCTCTCTGAAGCGTCACATCCTCCATATCGCGGACTATATCGCAAGAAGATTCTAGGCTTAGAGTGCTAATATCCTAGATTGAAGCACCGGGCTCAACCGCCATAGTGTCCTGGCAGTGGTTTTGAGTTTGTATTGTTCCTATGGATTAGTAATCACCCATAACAACAATTGTCACCTTAATGTCACATTGGAACACACTGTTTCGGTAAAACGGTTGCCAAATCCGCATACGAGCTCCGTTTGAGCTAAATTTTATAGCGATCGATATCTACATAAAATATTGCATCCGAATTACACTGGCTTCGCCAGTTTTGAACTTTCTAAGATTGTCAAAATCGGCTAGCAAAATGGAGTTATCTTAGAGGAGAAAAGGCAATACATGTCTCTGAAGCGTCACATCCTCCATATCGCGGACTATATCGCAAGAAGATTCTAGGCTTAGAGTGCTAATATCCTAGATTGAAGCACCGGGCTCAACTTCCATAGTGTCCTGGCATGGTTTTGAGTTTGTATTGTTCCTATGGATTAGTAATCACCCATAACAACAATTGTCACCTTAATGTCACATTGGAACACACTGTTTCGGTAAAACGGTTGCCAAATCCGCATACGAGCTCCGTTTGAGCTAAATTTTATAGCGATCGATATCTACATAAAATATTGCATCCGAATTACACTGGCTTCGCCAGTTTTGAACTTTCTAAGATTGTCAAAATCGGCTAGCAAAATGGAGTTATCTTAGAGGAGAAAAGGCAATACATGTCTCTGAAGCGTCACATCCTCCATATCGCGGACTATATCGCAAGAAGATTCTAGGCTTAGAGTGCTAATATCCTAGATTGAAGCACCGGGCTCAACCTCCATAGTGTCCTGGCAGTGGTTTTGAGTTTGTATTGTTCCTATGGATTAGTAATCACCCATAACAACAATTGTCACCTTAATGTCACATTGGAACACACTGTTTCGGTAAAACGGTTGCCAAATCCGCATACGAGCTCCGTTTGAGCTAAATTTTATAGCGATCGATATCTACATAAAATATTGCATCCGAATTACACTGGCTTCGCCAGTTTTGAACTTTCTAAGATTGTCAAAATCGGCTAGCAAAATGGAGTTATCTTAGAGGAGAAAAGGCAATACATCTCTCTGAAGCGTCACATCCTCCATATCGCGGACTATATCGCAAGAAGATTCTAGGCTTAGAGTGCTAATATCCTAGATTGAAGCACCGGGCTCAACCTCCATAGTGTCCTGGCGTGGTTTTGAGTTTGTATTGTTCCTATGGATTAGTAATCACCCATAACAACAATTGTCACCTTAATGTCACATTGGAACACACTGTTTCGGTAAAACGGTTGCCAAATCCGCATACGAGCTCCGTTTGAGCTAAATTTTATAGCGATCGATATCTACATAAAATATTGCATCCGAATTACACTGGCTTCGCCAGTTTTGAACTTTCTAAGATTGTCAAAATCGGCTAGCAAAATGGAGTTATCTTAGAGGAGAAAAGGCAATACATCTCTCTGAAGCGTCACATCCTCCATATCGCGGACTATATCGCAAGAAGATTCTAGGCTTAGAGTGCTAATATCCTAGATTGAAGCACCGGGCTCAACCTCCATAGTGTCCTGGCGTGGTTTTGAGTTTGTATTGTTCCTATGGATTAGTAATCACCCATAACAACAATTGTCACCTTAATGTCACATTGGAACACACTGTTTCGGTAAAACGGTTGCCAAATCCGCATACGAGCTCCGTTTGAGCTAAATTTTATAGCGATCGATATCTACATAAAATATTGCATCCGAATTACACTGGCTTCGCCAGTTTTGAACTTTCTAAGATTGTCAAAATCGGCTAGCAAAATGGAGTTATCTTAGAGGAGAAAAGGCAATACATCTCTCTGAAGCGTCACATCCTCCATATCGCGGACTATATCGCAAGAAGATTCTAGGCTTAGAGTGCTAATATCCTAGATTGAAGCACCGGGCTCAACCTCCATAGTGTCCTGGCGTGGTTTTGAGTTTGTATTGTTCCTATGGATTAGTAATCACCCATAACAACAATTGTCACCTTAATGTCACATTGGAACACACTGTTTCGGTAAAACGGTTGCCAAATCCGCATACGAGCTCCGTTTGAGCTAAATTTTATAGCGATCGATATCTACATAAAATATTGCATCCGAATTACACTTGGCTTCGCCAGTTTTGAACTTTCTAAGATTGTCAAAATCGGCTAGCAAAATGGAGTTATCTTAGAGGAGAAAAGGCAATACATCTCTCTGAAGCGTCACATCCTCCATATCGCGGACTATATCGCAAGAAGATTCTAGGCTTAGAGTGCTAATATCCTAGATTGAAGCACCGGGCTCAACTTCCATAGTGTCCTGGCATGGTTTTGAGTTTGTATTGTTCCTATGGATTAGTAATCACCCATAACAACAATTGTCACCTTAATGTCACATTGGAACACACTGTTTCGGTAAAACGGTTGCCAAATCCGCATACGAGCTCCGTTTGAGCTAAATTTTATAGCGATCGATATCTACATAAAATATTGCATCCGAATTACACTGGCTTCGCCAGTTTTGAACTTTCTAAGATTGTCAAAATCGGCTAGCAAAATGGAGTTATCTTAGAGGAGAAAAGGCAATACATGTCTCTGAAGCGTCACATCCTCCATATCGCGGACTATATCGCAAGAAGATTCTAGGCTTAGAGTGCTAATATCCTAGATTGAAGCACCGGGCTCAACTTCCATAGTGTCCTGGCGTGGTTTTGAGTTTGTATTGTTCCTATGGATTAGTAATCACCCATAACAACAATTGTCACCTTAATGTCACATTGGAACACACTGTTTCGGTAAAACGGTTGCCAAATCCGCATACGAGCTCCGTTTGAGCTAAATTTTATAGCGATCGATATCTACATAAAATATTGCATCCGAATTACACTGGCTTCGCCAGTTTTGAACTTTCTAAGATTGTCAAAATCGGCTAGCAAAATGGAGTTATCTTAGAGGAGAAAAGGCAATACATCTCTCTGAAGCGTCACATCCTCCATATCGCGGACTATATCGCAAGAAGATTCTAGGCTTAGAGTGCTAATATCCTAGATTGAAGCACCGGGCTCAACCTCCATAGTGTCCTGGCGTGGTTTTGAGTTTGTATTGTTCCTATGGATTAGTAATCACCCATAACAAGCAATTGTCACCTTAATGTCACATTGGAACACACTGTTTCGGTAAAACGGTTGCCAAATCCGCATACGAGCTCCGTTTGAGCTAAATTTTATAGCGATCGATATCTACATAAAATATTGCATCCGAATTACACTGGCTTCGCCAGTTTTGAACTTTCTAAGATTGTCAAAATCGGCTAGCAAAATGGAGTTATCTTAGAGGAGAAAAGGCAATACATCTCTCTGAAGCGTCACATCCTCCATATCGCGGACTATATCGCAAGAAGATTCTAGGCTTAGAGTGCTAATATCCTAGATTGAAGCACCGGGCTCAACTTCCATAGTGTCCTGGCGTGGTTTTGAGTTTGTATTGTTCCTATGGATTAGTAATCACCCATAACAACAATTGTCACCTTAATGTCACATTGGAACACACTGTTTCGGTAAAACGGTTGCCAAATCCGCATACGAGCTCCGTTTGAGCTAAATTTTATAGCGATCGATATCTACATAAAATATTGCATCCGAATTACACTGGCTTCGCCAGTTTTGAACTTTCTAAGATTGTCAAAATCGGCTAGCAAAATGGAGTTATCTTAGAGGAGAAAAGGCAATACATCTCTCTGAAGCGTCACATCCTCCATATCGCGGACTATATCGCAAGAAGATTCTAGGCTTAGAGTGCTAATATCCTAGATTGAAGCACCGGGCTCAACCTCCATAGTGTCCTGGCAGTGGTTTTGAGTTTGTATTGTTCCTATGGATTAGTAATCACCCATAACAACAATTGTCACCTTAATGTCACATTGGAACACACTGTTTCGGTAAAACGGTTGCCAAATCCGCATACGAGCTCCGTTTGAGCTAAATTTTATAGCGATCGATATCTACATAAAATATTGCATCCGAATTACACTGGCTTCGCCAGTTTTGAACTTTCTAAGATTGTCAAAATCGGCTAGCAAAATGGAGTTATCTTAGAGGAGAAAAGGCAATACATGTCTCTGAAGCGTCACATCCTCCATATCGCGGACTATATCGCAAGAAGATTCTAGGCTTAGAGTGCTAATATCCTAGATTGAAGCACCGGGCTCAACTTCCATAGTGTCCTGGCATGGTTTTGAGTTTGTATTGTTCCTATGGATTAGTAATCACCCATAACAACAATTGTCACCTTAATGTCACATTGGAACACACTGTTTCGGTAAAACGGTTGCCAAATCCGCATACGAGCTCCGTTTGAGCTAAATTTTATAGCGATCGATATCTACATAAAATATTGCATCCGAATTACACTGGCTTCGCCAGTTTTGAACTTTCTAAGATTGTCAAAATCGGCTAGCAAAATGGAGTTATCTTAGAGGAGAAAAGGCAATACATCTCTCTGAAGCGTCACATCCTCCATATCGCGGACTATATCGCAAGAAGATTCTAGGCTTAGAGTGCTAATATCCTAGATTGAAGCACCGGGCTCAACTTCCATAGTGTCCTGGCAGTGGTTTTGAGTTTGTATTGTTCCTATGGATTAGTAATCACCCATAACAACAATTGTCACCTTAATGTCACATTGGAACACACTGTTTCGGTAAAACGGTTGCCAAATCCGCATACGAGCTCCGTTTGAGCTAAATTTTATAGCGATCGATATCTACATAAAATATTGCATCCGAATTACACTGGCTTCGCCAGTTTTGAACTTTCTAAGATTGTCAAAATCGGCTAGCAAAATGGAGTTATCTTAGAGGAGAAAAGGCAATACATCTCTCTGAAGCGTCACATCCTCCATATCGCGGACTATATCGCAAGAAGATTCTAGGCTTAGAGTGCTAATATCCTAGATTGAAGCACCGGGCTCAACCTCCATAGTGTCCTGGCAGTGGTTTTGAGTTTGTATTGTTCCTATGGATTAGTAATCACCCATAACAACAATTGTCACCTTAATGTCACATTGGAACACACTGTTTCGGTAAAACGGTTGCCAAATCCGCATACGAGCTCCGTTTGAGCTAAATTTTATAGCGATCGATATCTACATAAAATATTGCATCCGAATTACACTGGCTTCGCCAGTTTTGAACTTTCTAAGATTGTCAAAATCGGCTAGCAAAATGGAGTTATCTTAGAGGAGAAAAGGCAATACATGCTCTCTGAAGCGTCACATCCTCCATATCGCGGACTATATCGCAAGAAGATTCTAGGCTTAGAGTGCTAATATCCTAGATTGAAGCACCGGGCTCAACTTCCATAGTGTCCTGGCATGGTTTTGAGTTTGTATTGTTCCTATGGATTAGTAATCACCCATAACAACAATTGTCACCTTAATGTCACATTGGAACACACTGTTTCGGTAAAACGGTTGCCAAATCCGCATACGAGCTCCGTTTGAGCTAAATTTTATAGCGATCGATATCTACATAAAATATTGCATCCGAATTACACTGGCTTCGCCAGTTTTGAACTTTCTAAGATTGTCAAAATCGGCTAGCAAAATGGAGTTATCTTAGAGGAGAAAAGGCAATACATGTCTCTGAAGCGTCACATCCTCCATATCGCGGACTATATCGCAAGAAGATTCTAGGCTTAGAGTGCTAATATCCTAGATTGAAGCACCGGGCTCAACTTCCATAGTGTCCTGGCATGGTTTTGAGTTTGTATTGTTCCTATGGATTAGTAATCACCCATAACAACAATTGTCACCTTAATGTCACATTGGAACACACTGTTTCGGTAAAACGGTTGCCAAATCCGCATACGAGCTCCGTTTGAGCTAAATTTTATAGCGATCGATATCTACATAAAATATTGCATCCGAATTACACTGGCTTCGCCAGTTTTGAACTTTCTAAGATTGTCAAAATCGGCTAGCAAAATGGAGTTATCTTAGAGGAGAAAAGGCAATACATGTCTCTGAAGCGTCACATCCTCCATATCGCGGACTATATCGCAAGAAGATTCTAGGCTTAGAGTGCTAATATCCTAGATTGAAGCACCGGGCTCAACCTCCATAGTGTCCTGGCATGGTTTTGAGTTTGTATTGTTCCTATGGATTAGTAATCACCCATAACAACAATTGTCACCTTAATGTCACATTGGAACACACTGTTTCGGTAAAACGGTTGCCAAATCCGCATACGAGCTCCGTTTGAGCTAAATTTTATAGCGATCGATATCTACATAAAATATTGCATCCGAATTACACTGGCTTCGCCAGTTTTGAACTTTCTAAGATTGTCAAAATCGGCTAGCAAAATGGAGTTATCTTAGAGGAGAAAAGGCAATACATGTCTCTGAAGCGTCACATCCTCCATATCGCGGACTATATCGCAAGAAGATTCTAGGCTTAGAGTGCTAATATCCTAGATTGAAGCACCGGGCTCAACTTCCATAGTGTCCTGGCATGGTTTTGAGTTTGTATTGTTCCTATGGATTAGTAATCACCCATAACAACAATTGTCACCTTAATGTCACATTGGAACACACTGTTTCGGTAAAACGGTTGCCAAATCCGCATACGAGCTCCGTTTGAGCTAAATTTTATAGCGATCGATATCTACATAAAATATTGCATCCGAATTACACTGGCTTCGCCAGTTTTGAACTTTCTAAGATTGTCAAAATCGGCTAGCAAAATGGAGTTATCTTAGAGGAGAAAAGGCAATACATGTCTCTGAAGCGTCACATCCTCCATATCGCGGACTATATCGCAAGAAGATTCTAGGCTTAGAGTGCTAATATCCTAGATTGAAGCACCGGGCTCAACTTCCATAGTGTCCTGGCATGGTTTTGAGTTTGTATTGTTCCTATGGATTAGTAATCACCCATAACAACAATTGTCACCTTAATGTCACATTGGAACACACTGTTTCGGTAAAACGGTTGCCAAATCCGCATACGAGCTCCGTTTGAGCTAAATTTTATAGCGATCGATATCTACATAAAATATTGCATCCGAATTACACTGGCTTCGCCAGTTTTGAACTTTCTAAGATTGTCAAAATCGGCTAGCAAAATGGAGTTATCTTAGAGGAGAAAAGGCAATACATGTCTCTGAAGCGTCACATCCTCCATATCGCGGACTATATCGCAAGAAGATTCTAGGCTTAGAGTGCTAATATCCTAGATTGAAGCACCGGGCTCAACTTCCATAGTGTCCTGGCATGGTTTTGAGTTTGTATTGTTCCTATGGATTAGTAATCACCCATAACAACAATTGTCACCTTAATGTCACATTGGAACACACTGTTTCGGTAAAACGGTTGCCAAATCCGCATACGAGCTCCGTTTGAGCTAAATTTTATAGCGATCGATATCTACATAAAATATTGCATCCGAATTACACTGGCTTCGCCAGTTTTGAACTTTCTAAGATTGTCAAAATCGGCTAGCAAAATGGAGTTATCTTAGAGGAGAAAAGGCAATACATGTCTCTGAAGCGTCACATCCTCCATATCGCGGACTATATCGCAAGAAGATTCTAGGCTTAGAGTGCTAATATCCTAGATTGAAGCACCGGGCTCAACTTCCATAGTGTCCTGGCATGGTTTTGAGTTTGTATTGTTCCTATGGATTAGTAATCACCCATAACAACAATTGTCACCTTAATGTCACATTGGAACACACTGTTTCGGTAAAACGGTTGCCAAATCCGCATACGAGCTCCGTTTGAGCTAAATTTTATAGCGATCGATATCTACATAAAATATTGCATCCGAATTACACTGGCTTCGCCAGTTTTGAACTTTCTAAGATTGTCAAAATCGGCTAGCAAAATGGAGTTATCTTAGAGGAGAAAAGGCAATACATGTCTCTGAAGCGTCACATCCTCCATATCGCGGACTATATCGCAAGAAGATTCTAGGCTTAGAGTGCTAATATCCTAGATTGAAGCACCGGGCTCAACTTCCATAGTGTCCTGGCATGGTTTTGAGTTTGTATTGTTCCTATGGATTAGTAATCACCCATAACAACAATTGTCACCTTAATGTCACATTGGAACACACTGTTTCGGTAAAACGGTTGCCAAATCCGCATACGAGCTCCGTTTGAGCTAAATTTTATAGCGATCGATATCTACATAAAATATTGCATCCGAATTACACTGGCTTCGCCAGTTTTGAACTTTCTAAGATTGTCAAAATCGGCTAGCAAAATGGAGTTATCTTAGAGGAGAAAAGGCAATACATGTCTCTGAAGCGTCACATCCTCCATATCGCGGACTATATCGCAAGAAGATTCTAGGCTTAGAGTGCTAATATCCTAGATTGAAGCACCGGGCTCAACTTCCATAGTGTCCTGGCATGGTTTTGAGTTTGTATTGTTCCTATGGATTAGTAATCACCCATAACAACAATTGTCACCTTAATGTCACATTGGAACACACTGTTTCGGTAAAACGGTTGCCAAATCCGCATACGAGCTCCGTTTGAGCTAAATTTTATAGCGATCGATATCTACATAAAATATTGCATCCGAATTACACTGGCTTCGCCAGTTTTGAACTTTCTAAGATTGTCAAAATCGGCTAGCAAAATGGAGTTATCTTAGAGGAGAAAAGGCAATACATGTCTCTGAAGCGTCACATCCTCCATATCGCGGACTATATCGCAAGAAGATTCTAGGCTTAGAGTGCTAATATCCTAGATTGAAGCACCGGGCTCAACTTCCATAGTGTCCTGGCATGGTTTTGAGTTTGTATTGTTCCTATGGATTAGTAATCACCCATAACAACAATTGTCACCTTAATGTCACATTGGAACACACTGTTTCGGTAAAACGGTTGCCAAATCCGCATACGAGCTCCGTTTGAGCTAAATTTTATAGCGATCGATATCTACATAAAATATTGCATCCGAATTACACTGGCTTCGCCAGTTTTGAACTTTCTAAGATTGTCAAAATCGGCTAGCAAAATGGAGTTATCTTAGAGGAGAAAAGGCAATACATGTCTCTGAAGCGTCACATCCTCCATATCGCGGACTATATCGCAAGAAGATTCTAGGCTTAGAGTGCTAATATCCTAGATTGAAGCACCGGGCTCAACTTCCATAGTGTCCTGGCATGGTTTTGAGTTTGTATTGTTCCTATGGATTAGTAATCACCCATAACAACAATTGTCACCTTAATGTCACATTGGAACACACTGTTTCGGTAAAACGGTTGCCAAATCCGCATACGAGCTCCGTTTGAGCTAAATTTTATAGCGATCGATATCTACATAAAATATTGCATCCGAATTACACTGGCTTCGCCAGTTTTGAACTTTCTAAGATTGTCAAAATCGGCTAGCAAAATGGAGTTATCTTAGAGGAGAAAAGGCAATACATGTCTCTGAAGCGTCACATCCTCCATATCGCGGACTATATCGCAAGAAGATTCTAGGCTTAGAGTGCTAATATCCTAGATTGAAGCACCGGGCTCAACTTCCATAGTGTCCTGGCATGGTTTTGAGTTTGTATTGTTCCTATGGATTAGTAATCACCCATAACAACAATTGTCACCTTAATGTCACATTGGAACACACTGTTTCGGTAAAACGGTTGCCAAATCCGCATACGAGCTCCGTTTGAGCTAAATTTTATAGCGATCGATATCTACATAAAATATTGCATCCGAATTACACTGGCTTCGCCAGTTTTGAACTTTCTAAGATTGTCAAAATCGGCTAGCAAAATGGAGTTATCTTAGAGGAGAAAAGGCAATACATGTCTCTGAAGCGTCACATCCTCCATATCGCGGACTATATCGCAAGAAGATTCTAGGCTTAGAGTGCTAATATCCTAGATTGAAGCACCGGGCTCAACTCCATAGTGTCCTGGCATGGTTTTGAGTTTGTATTGTTCCTATGGATTAGTAATCACCCATAACAACAATTGTCACCTTAATGTCACATTGGAACACACTGTTTCGGTAAAACGGTTGCCAAATCCGCATACGAGCTCCGTTTGAGCTAAATTTTATAGCGATCGATATCTACATAAAATATTGCATCCGAATTACACTGGCTTCGCCAGTTTTGAACTTTCTAAGATTGTCAAAATCGGCTAGCAAAATGGAGTTATCTTAGAGGAGAAAAGGCAATACATGTCTCTGAAGCGTCACATCCTCCATATCGCGGACTATATCGCAAGAAGATTCTAGGCTTAGAGTGCTAATATCCTAGATTGAAGCACCGGGCTCAACTTCCATAGTGTCCTGGCATGGTTTTGAGTTTGTATTGTTCCTATGGATTAGTAATCACCCATAACAACAATTGTCACCTTAATGTCACATTGGAACACACTGTTTCGGTAAAACGGTTGCCAAATCCGCATACGAGCTCCGTTTGAGCTAAATTTTATAGCGATCGATATCTACATAAAATATTGCATCCGAATTACACTGGCTTCGCCAGTTTTGAACTTTCTAAGATTGTCAAAATCGGCTAGCAAAATGGAGTTATCTTAGAGGAGAAAAGGCAATACATGTCTCTGAAGCGTCACATCCTCCATATCGCGGACTATATCGCAAGAAGATTCTAGGCTTAGAGTGCTAATATCCTAGATTGAAGCACCGGGCTCAACTTCCATAGTGTCCTGGCATGGTTTTGAGTTTGTATTGTTCCTATGGATTAGTAATCACCCATAACAACAATTGTCACCTTAATGTCACATTGGAACACACTGTTTCGGTAAAACGGTTGCCAAATCCGCATACGAGCTCCGTTTGAGCTAAATTTTATAGCGATCGATATCTACATAAAATATTGCATCCGAATTACACTGGCTTCGCCAGTTTTGAACTTTCTAAGATTGTCAAAATCGGCTAGCAAAATGGAGTTATCTTAGAGGAGAAAAGGCAATACATGTCTCTGAAGCGTCACATCCTCCATATCGCGGACTATATCGCAAGAAGATTCTAGGCTTAGAGTGCTAATATCCTAGATTGAAGCACCGGGCTCAACTTCCATAGTGTCCTGGCATGGTTTTGAGTTTGTATTGTTCCTATGGATTAGTAATCACCCATAACAACAATTGTCACCTTAATGTCACATTGGAACACACTGTTTCGGTAAAACGGTTGCCAAATCCGCATACGAGCTCCGTTTGAGCTAAATTTTATAGCGATCGATATCTACATAAAATATTGCATCCGAATTACACTGGCTTCGCCAGTTTTGAACTTTCTAAGATTGTCAAAATCGGCTAGCAAAATGGAGTTATCTTAGAGGAGAAAAGGCAATACATGTCTCTGAAGCGTCACATCCTCCATATCGCGGACTATATCGCAAGAAGATTCTAGGCTTAGAGTGCTAATATCCTAGATTGAAGCACCGGGCTCAACTTCCATAGTGTCCTGGCATGGTTTTGAGTTTGTATTGTTCCTATGGATTAGTAATCACCCATAACAACAATTGTCACCTTAATGTCACATTGGAACACACTGTTTCGGTAAAACGGTTGCCAAATCCGCATACGAGCTCCGTTTGAGCTAAATTTTATAGCGATCGATATCTACATAAAATATTGCATCCGAATTACACTGGCTTCGCCAGTTTTGAACTTTCTAAGATTGTCAAAATCGGCTAGCAAAATGGAGTTATCTTAGAGGAGAAAAGGCAATACATGTCTCTGAAGCGTCACATCCTCCATATCGCGGACTATATCGCAAGAAGATTCTAGGCTTAGAGTGCTAATATCCTAGATTGAAGCACCGGGCTCAACTTCCATAGTGTCCTGGCATGGTTTTGAGTTTGTATTGTTCCTATGGATTAGTAATCACCCATAACAACAATTGTCACCTTAATGTCACATTGGAACACACTGTTTCGGTAAAACGGTTGCCAAATCCGCATACGAGCTCCGTTTGAGCTAAATTTTATAGCGATCGATATCTACATAAAATATTGCATCCGAATTACACTGGCTTCGCCAGTTTTGAACTTTCTAAGATTGTCAAAATCGGCTAGCAAAATGGAGTTATCTTAGAGGAGAAAAGGCAATACATGTCTCTGAAGCGTCACATCCTCCATATCGCGGACTATATCGCAAGAAGATTCTAGGCTTAGAGTGCTAATATCCTAGATTGAAGCACCGGGCTCAACTTCCATAGTGTCCTGGCATGGTTTTGAGTTTGTATTGTTCCTATGGATTAGTAATCACCCATAACAACAATTGTCACCTTAATGTCACATTGGAACACACTGTTTCGGTAAAACGGTTGCCAAATCCGCATACGAGCTCCGTTTGAGCTAAATTTTATAGCGATCGATATCTACATAAAATATTGCATCCGAATTACACTGGCTTCGCCAGTTTTGAACTTTCTAAGATTGTCAAAATCGGCTAGCAAAATGGAGTTATCTTAGAGGAGAAAAGGCAATACATGTCTCTGAAGCGTCACATCCTCCATATCGCGGACTATATCGCAAGAAGATTCTAGGCTTAGAGTGCTAATATCCTAGATTGAAGCACCGGGCTCAACTTCCATAGTGTCCTGGCATGGTTTTGAGTTTGTATTGTTCCTATGGATTAGTAATCACCCATAACAACAATTGTCACCTTAATGTCACATTGGAACACACTGTTTCGGTAAAACGGTTGCCAAATCCGCATACGAGCTCCGTTTGAGCTAAATTTTATAGCGATCGATATCTACATAAAATATTGCATCCGAATTACACTGGCTTCGCCAGTTTTGAACTTTCTAAGATTGTCAAAATCGGCTAGCAAAATGGAGTTATCTTAGAGGAGAAAAGGCAATACATGTCTCTGAAGCGTCACATCCTCCATATCGCGGACTATATCGCAAGAAGATTCTAGGCTTAGAGTGCTAATATCCTAGATTGAAGCACCGGGCTCAACTCCATAGTGTCCTGGCATGGTTTTGAGTTTGTATTGTTCCTATGGATTAGTAATCACCCATAACAACAATTGTCACCTTAATGTCACATTGGAACACACTGTTTCGGTAAAACGGTTGCCAAATCCGCATACGAGCTCCGTTTGAGCTAAATTTTATAGCGATCGATATCTACATAAAATATTGCATCCGAATTACACTGGCTTCGCCAGTTTTGAACTTTCTAAGATTGTCAAAATCGGCTAGCAAAATGGAGTTATCTTAGAGGAGAAAAGGCAATACATGTCTCTGAAGCGTCACATCCTCCATATCGCGGACTATATCGCAAGAAGATTCTAGGCTTAGAGTGCTAATATCCTAGATTGAAGCACCGGGCTCAACTTCCATAGTGTCCTGGCATGGTTTTGAGTTTGTATTGTTCCTATGGATTAGTAATCACCCATAACAACAATTGTCACCTTAATGTCACATTGGAACACACTGTTTCGGTAAAACGGTTGCCAAATCCGCATACGAGCTCCGTTTGAGCTAAATTTTATAGCGATCGATATCTACATAAAATATTGCATCCGAATTACACTGGCTTCGCCAGTTTTGAACTTTCTAAGATTGTCAAAATCGGCTAGCAAAATGGAGTTATCTTAGAGGAGAAAAGGCAATACATGTCTCTGAAGCGTCACATCCTCCATATCGCGGACTATATCGCAAGAAGATTCTAGGCTTAGAGTGCTAATATCCTAGATTGAAGCACCGGGCTCAACTTCCATAGTGTCCTGGCATGGTTTTGAGTTTGTATTGTTCCTATGGATTAGTAATCACCCATAACAACAATTGTCACCTTAATGTCACATTGGAACACACTGTTTCGGTAAAACGGTTGCCAAATCCGCATACGAGCTCCGTTTGAGCTAAATTTTATAGCGATCGATATCTACATAAAATATTGCATCCGAATTACACTGGCTTCGCCAGTTTTGAACTTTCTAAGATTGTCAAAATCGGCTAGCAAAATGGAGTTATCTTAGAGGAGAAAAGGCAATACATGTCTCTGAAGCGTCACATCCTCCATATCGCGGACTATATCGCAAGAAGATTCTAGGCTTAGAGTGCTAATATCCTAGATTGAAGCACCGGGCTCAACCTCCATAGTGTCCTGGCATGGTTTTGAGTTTGTATTGTTCCTATGGATTAGTAATCACCCATAACAACAATTGTCACCTTAATGTCACATTGGAACACACTGTTTCGGTAAAACGGTTGCCAAATCCGCATACGAGCTCCGTTTGAGCTAAATTTTATAGCGATCGATATCTACATAAAATATTGCATCCGAATTACACTGGCTTCGCCAGTTTTGAACTTTCTAAGATTGTCAAAATCGGCTAGCAAAATGGAGTTATCTTAGAGGAGAAAAGGCAATACATGTCTCTGAAGCGTCACATCCTCCATATCGCGGACTATATCGCAAGAAGATTCTAGGCTTAGAGTGCTAATATCCTAGATTGAAGCACCGGGCTCAACTTCCATAGTGTCCTGGCATGGTTTTGAGTTTGTATTGTTCCTATGGATTAGTAATCACCCATAACAACAATTGTCACCTTAATGTCACATTGGAACACACTGTTTCGGTAAAACGGTTGCCAAATCCTCATACGAGCTCCGTTTGAGCTAAATTTTATAGCGATCGATATCTACATAAAATATTGCATCCGAATTACACTGGCTTCGCCAGTTTTGAACTTTCTAAGATTGTCAAAATCGGCTAGCAAAATGGAGTTATCTTAGAGGAGAAAAGGCAATACATGTCTCTGAAGCGTCACATCCTCCATATCGCGGACTATATCGCAAGAAGATTCTAGGCTTAGAGTGCTAATATCCTAGATTGAAGCACCGGGCTCAACTTCCATAGTGTCCTGGCATGGTTTTGAGTTTGTATTGTTCCTATGGATTAGTAATCACCCATAACAACAATTGTCACCTTAATGTCACATTGGAACACACTGTTTCGGTAAAACGGTTGCCAAATCCGCATACGAGCTCCGTTTGAGCTAAATTTTATAGCGATCGATATCTACATAAAATATTGCATCCGAATTACACTGGCTTCGCCAGTTTTGAACTTTCTAAGATTGTCAAAATCGGCTAGCAAAATGGAGTTATCTTAGAGGAGAAAAGGCAATACATGTCTCTGAAGCGTCACATCCTCCATATCGCGGACTATATCGCAAGAAGATTCTAGGCTTAGAGTGCTAATATCCTAGATTGAAGCACCGGGCTCAACTTCCATAGTGTCCTGGCATGGTTTTGAGTTTGTATTGTTCCTATGGATTAGTAATCACCCATAACAACAATTGTCACCTTAATGTCACATTGGAACACACTGTTTCGGTAAAACGGTTGCCAAATCCGCATACGAGCTCCGTTTGAGCTAAATTTTATAGCGATCGATATCTACATAAAATATTGCATCCGAATTACACTGGCTTCGCCAGTTTTGAACTTTCTAAGATTGTCAAAATCGGCTAGCAAAATGGAGTTATCTTAGAGGAGAAAAGGCAATACATGTCTCTGAAGCGTCACATCCTCCATATCGCGGACTATATCGCAAGAAGATTCTAGGCTTAGAGTGCTAATATCCTAGATTGAAGCACCGGGCTCAACTTCCATAGTGTCCTGGCATGGTTTTGAGTTTGTATTGTTCCTATGGATTAGTAATCACCCATAACAACAATTGTCACCTTAATGTCACATTGGAACACACTGTTTCGGTAAAACGGTTGCCAAATCCTCATACGAGCTCCGTTTGAGCTAAATTTTATAGCGATCGATATCTACATAAAATATTGCATCCGAATTACACTGGCTTCGCCAGTTTTGAACTTTCTAAGATTGTCAAAATCGGCTAGCAAAATGGAGTTATCTTAGAGGAGAAAAGGCAATACATGTCTCTGAAGCGTCACATCCTCCATATCGCGGACTATATCGCAAGAAGATTCTAGGCTTAGAGTGCTAATATCCTAGATTGAAGCACCGGGCTCAACTTCCATAGTGTCCTGGCATGGTTTTGAGTTTGTATTGTTCCTATGGATTAGTAATCACCCATAACAACAATTGTCACCTTAATGTCACATTGGAACACACTGTTTCGGTAAAACGGTTGCCAAATCCGCATACGAGCTCCGTTTGAGCTAAATTTTATAGCGATCGATATCTACATAAAATATTGCATCCGAATTACACTGGCTTCGCCAGTTTTGAACTTTCTAAGATTGTCAAAATCGGCTAGCAAAATGGAGTTATCTTAGAGGAGAAAAGGCAATACATGTCTCTGAAGCGTCACATCCTCCATATCGCGGACTATATCGCAAGAAGATTCTAGGCTTAGAGTGCTAATATCCTAGATTGAAGCACCGGGCTCAACTTCCATAGTGTCCTGGCATGGTTTTGAGTTTGTATTGTTCCTATGGATTAGTAATCACCCATAACAACAATTGTCACCTTAATGTCACATTGGAACACACTGTTTCGGTAAAACGGTTGCCAAATCCGCATACGAGCTCCGTTTGAGCTAAATTTTATAGCGATCGATATCTACATAAAATATTGCATCCGAATTACACTGGCTTCGCCAGTTTTGAACTTTCTAAGATTGTCAAAATCGGCTAGCAAAATGGAGTTATCTTAGAGGAGAAAAGGCAATACATGTCTCTGAAGCGTCACATCCTCCATATCGCGGACTATATCGCAAGAAGATTCTAGGCTTAGAGTGCTAATATCCTAGATTGAAGCACCGGGCTCAACTTCCATAGTGTCCTGGCATGGTTTTGAGTTTGTATTGTTCCTATGGATTAGTAATCACCCATAACAACAATTGTCACCTTAATGTCACATTGGAACACACTGTTTCGGTAAAACGGTTGCCAAATCCGCATACGAGCTCCGTTTGAGCTAAATTTTATAGCGATCGATATCTACATAAAATATTGCATCCGAATTACACTGGCTTCGCCAGTTTTGAACTTTCTAAGATTGTCAAAATCGGCTAGCAAAATGGAGTTATCTTAGAGGAGAAAAGGCAATACATGTCTCTGAAGCGTCACATCCTCCATATCGCGGACTATATCGCAAGAAGATTCTAGGCTTAGAGTGCTAATATCCTAGATTGAAGCACCGGGCTCAACTTCCATAGTGTCCTGGCATGGTTTTGAGTTTGTATTGTTCCTATGGATTAGTAATCACCCATAACAACAATTGTCACCTTAATGTCACATTGGAACACACTGTTTCGGTAAAACGGTTGCCAAATCCGCATACGAGCTCCGTTTGAGCTAAATTTTATAGCGATCGATATCTACATAAAATATTGCATCCGAATTACACTGGCTTCGCCAGTTTTGAACTTTCTAAGATTGTCAAAATCGGCTAGCAAAATGGAGTTATCTTAGAGGAGAAAAGGCAATACATGTCTCTGAAGCGTCACATCCTCCATATCGCGGACTATATCGCAAGAAGATTCTAGGCTTAGAGTGCTAATATCCTAGATTGAAGCACCGGGCTCAACTTCCATAGTGTCCTGGCATGGTTTTGAGTTTGTATTGTTCCTATGGATTAGTAATCACCCATAACAACAATTGTCACCTTAATGTCACATTGGAACACACTGTTTCGGTAAAACGGTTGCCAAATCCGCATACGAGCTCCGTTTGAGCTAAATTTTATAGCGATCGATATCTACATAAAATATTGCATCCGAATTACACTGGCTTCGCCAGTTTTGAACTTTCTAAGATTGTCAAAATCGGCTAGCAAAATGGAGTTATCTTAGAGGAGAAAAGGCAATACATGTCTCTGAAGCGTCACATCCTCCATATCGCGGACTATATCGCAAGAAGATTCTAGGCTTAGAGTGCTAATATCCTAGATTGAAGCACCGGGCTCAACTTCCATAGTGTCCTGGCATGGTTTTGAGTTTGTATTGTTCCTATGGATTAGTAATCACCCATAACAACAATTGTCACCTTAATGTCACATTGGAACACACTGTTTCGGTAAAACGGTTGCCAAATCCGCATACGAGCTCCGTTTGAGCTAAATTTTATAGCGATCGATATCTACATAAAATATTGCATCCGAATTACACTGGCTTCGCCAGTTTTGAACTTTCTAAGATTGTCAAAATCGGCTAGCAAAATGGAGTTATCTTAGAGGAGAAAAGGCAATACATGTCTCTGAAGCGTCACATCCTCCATATCGCGGACTATATCGCAAGAAGATTCTAGGCTTAGAGTGCTAATATCCTAGATTGAAGCACCGGGCTCAACTTCCATAGTGTCCTGGCATGGTTTTGAGTTTGTATTGTTCCTATGGATTAGTAATCACCCATAACAACAATTGTCACCTTAATGTCACATTGGAACACACTGTTTCGGTAAAACGGTTGCCAAATCCGCATACGAGCTCCGTTTGAGCTAAATTTTATAGCGATCGATATCTACATAAAATATTGCATCCGAATTACACTGGCTTCGCCAGTTTTGAACTTTCTAAGATTGTCAAAATCGGCTAGCAAAATGGAGTTATCTTAGAGGAGAAAAGGCAATACATGTCTCTGAAGCGTCACATCCTCCATATCGCGGACTATATCGCAAGAAGATTCTAGGCTTAGAGTGCTAATATCCTAGATTGAAGCACCGGGCTCAACTTCCATAGTGTCCTGGCATGGTTTTGAGTTTGTATTGTTCCTATGGATTAGTAATCACCCATAACAACAATTGTCACCTTAATGTCACATTGGAACACACTGTTTCGGTAAAACGGTTGCCAAATCCGCATACGAGCTCCGTTTGAGCTAAATTTTATAGCGATCGATATCTACATAAAATATTGCATCCGAATTACACTGGCTTCGCCAGTTTTGAACTTTCTAAGATTGTCAAAATCGGCTAGCAAAATGGAGTTATCTTAGAGGAGAAAAGGCAATACATGTCTCTGAAGCGTCACATCCTCCATATCGCGGACTATATCGCAAGAAGATTCTAGGCTTAGAGTGCTAATATCCTAGATTGAAGCACCGGGCTCAACTTCCATAGTGTCCTGGCATGGTTTTGAGTTTGTATTGTTCCTATGGATTAGTAATCACCCATAACAACAATTGTCACCTTAATGTCACATTGGAACACACTGTTTCGGTAAAACGGTTGCCAAATCCGCATACGAGCTCCGTTTGAGCTAAATTTTATAGCGATCGATATCTACATAAAATATTGCATCCGAATTACACTGGCTTCGCCAGTTTTGAACTTTCTAAGATTGTCAAAATCGGCTAGCAAAATGGAGTTATCTTAGAGGAGAAAAGGCAATACATGTCTCTGAAGCGTCACATCCTCCATATCGCGGACTATATCGCAAGAAGATTCTAGGCTTAGAGTGCTAATATCCTAGATTGAAGCACCGGGCTCAACTTCCATAGTGTCCTGGCATGGTTTTGAGTTTGTATTGTTCCTATGGATTAGTAATCACCCATAACAACAATTGTCACCTTAATGTCACATTGGAACACACTGTTTCGGTAAAACGGTTGCCAAATCCGCATACGAGCTCCGTTTGAGCTAAATTTTATAGCGATCGATATCTACATAAAATATTGCATCCGAATTACACTGGCTTCGCCAGTTTTGAACTTTCTAAGATTGTCAAAATCGGCTAGCAAAATGGAGTTATCTTAGAGGAGAAAAGGCAATACATGTCTCTGAAGCGTCACATCCTCCATATCGCGGACTATATCGCAAGAAGATTCTAGGCTTAGAGTGCTAATATCCTAGATTGAAGCACCGGGCTCAACTTCCATAGTGTCCTGGCATGGTTTTGAGTTTGTATTGTTCCTATGGATTAGTAATCACCCATAACAACAATTGTCACCTTAATGTCACATTGGAACACACTGTTTCGGTAAAACGGTTGCCAAATCCGCATACGAGCTCCGTTTGAGCTAAATTTTATAGCGATCGATATCTACATAAAATATTGCATCCGAATTACACTGGCTTCGCCAGTTTTGAACTTTCTAAGATTGTCAAAATCGGCTAGCAAAATGGAGTTATCTTAGAGGAGAAAAGGCAATACATGTCTCTGAAGCGTCACATCCTCCATATCGCGGACTATATCGCAAGAAGATTCTAGGCTTAGAGTGCTAATATCCTAGATTGAAGCACCGGGCTCAACTTCCATAGTGTCCTGGCATGGTTTTGAGTTTGTATTGTTCCTATGGATTAGTAATCACCCATAACAACAATTGTCACCTTAATGTCACATTGGAACACACTGTTTCGGTAAAACGGTTGCCAAATCCGCATACGAGCTCCGTTTGAGCTAAATTTTATAGCGATCGATATCTACATAAAATATTGCATCCGAATTACACTGGCTTCGCCAGTTTTGAACTTTCTAAGATTGTCAAAATCGGCTAGCAAAATGGAGTTATCTTAGAGGAGAAAAGGCAATACATGTCTCTGAAGCGTCACATCCTCCATATCGCGGACTATATCGCAAGAAGATTCTAGGCTTAGAGTGCTAATATCCTAGATTGAAGCACCGGGCTCAACTTCCATAGTGTCCTGGCATGGTTTTGAGTTTGTATTGTTCCTATGGATTAGTAATCACCCATAACAACAATTGTCACCTTAATGTCACATTGGAACACACTGTTTCGGTAAAACGGTTGCCAAATCCGCATACGAGCTCCGTTTGAGCTAAATTTTATAGCGATCGATATCTACATAAAATATTGCATCCGAATTACACTGGCTTCGCCAGTTTTGAACTTTCTAAGATTGTCAAAATCGGCTAGCAAAATGGAGTTATCTTAGAGGAGAAAAGGCAATACATGTCTCTGAAGCGTCACATCCTCCATATCGCGGACTATATCGCAAGAAGATTCTAGGCTTAGAGTGCTAATATCCTAGATTGAAGCACCGGGCTCAACTTCCATAGTGTCCTGGCATGGTTTTGAGTTTGTATTGTTCCTATGGATTAGTAATCACCCATAACAACAATTGTCACCTTAATGTCACATTGGAACACACTGTTTCGGTAAAACGGTTGCCAAATCCGCATACGAGCTCCGTTTGAGCTAAATTTTATAGCGATCGATATCTACATAAAATATTGCATCCGAATTACACTGGCTTCGCCAGTTTTGAACTTTCTAAGATTGTCAAAATCGGCTAGCAAAATGGAGTTATCTTAGAGGAGAAAAGGCAATACATGTCTCTGAAGCGTCACATCCTCCATATCGCGGACTATATCGCAAGAAGATTCTAGGCTTAGAGTGCTAATATCCTAGATTGAAGCACCGGGCTCAACTTCCATAGTGTCCTGGCATGGTTTTGAGTTTGTATTGTTCCTATGGATTAGTAATCACCCATAACAACAATTGTCACCTTAATGTCACATTGGAACACACTGTTTCGGTAAAACGGTTGCCAAATCCTCATACGAGCTCCGTTTGAGCTAAATTTTATAGCGATCGATATCTACATAAAATATTGCATCCGAATTACACTGGCTTCGCCAGTTTTGAACTTTCTAAGATTGTCAAAATCGGCTAGCAAAATGGAGTTATCTTAGAGGAGAAAAGGCAATACATGTCTCTGAAGCGTCACATCCTCCATATCGCGGACTATATCGCAAGAAGATTCTAGGCTTAGAGTGCTAATATCCTAGATTGAAGCACCGGGCTCAACTTCCATAGTGTCCTGGCATGGTTTTGAGTTTGTATTGTTCCTATGGATTAGTAATCACCCATAACAACAATTGTCACCTTAATGTCACATTGGAACACACTGTTTCGGTAAAACGGTTGCCAAATCCGCATACGAGCTCCGTTTGAGCTAAATTTTATAGCGATCGATATCTACATAAAATATTGCATCCGAATTACACTGGCTTCGCCAGTTTTGAACTTTCTAAGATTGTCAAAATCGGCTAGCAAAATGGAGTTATCTTAGAGGAGAAAAGGCAATACATGTCTCTGAAGCGTCACATCCTCCATATCGCGGACTATATCGCAAGAAGATTCTAGGCTTAGAGTGCTAATATCCTAGATTGAAGCACCGGGCTCAACTTCCATAGTGTCCTGGCATGGTTTTGAGTTTGTATTGTTCCTATGGATTAGTAATCACCCATAACAACAATTGTCACCTTAATGTCACATTGGAACACACTGTTTCGGTAAAACGGTTGCCAAATCCGCATACGAGCTCCGTTTGAGCTAAATTTTATAGCGATCGATATCTACATAAAATATTGCATCCGAATTACACTGGCTTCGCCAGTTTTGAACTTTCTAAGATTGTCAAAATCGGCTAGCAAAATGGAGTTATCTTAGAGGAGAAAAGGCAATACATGTCTCTGAAGCGTCACATCCTCCATATCGCGGACTATATCGCAAGAAGATTCTAGGCTTAGAGTGCTAATATCCTAGATTGAAGCACCGGGCTCAACTTCCATAGTGTCCTGGCATGGTTTTGAGTTTGTATTGTTCCTATGGATTAGTAATCACCCATAACAACAATTGTCACCTTAATGTCACATTGGAACACACTGTTTCGGTAAAACGGTTGCCAAATCCGCATACGAGCTCCGTTTGAGCTAAATTTTATAGCGATCGATATCTACATAAAATATTGCATCCGAATTACACTGGCTTCGCCAGTTTTGAACTTTCTAAGATTGTCAAAATCGGCTAGCAAAATGGAGTTATCTTAGAGGAGAAAAGGCAATACATGTCTCTGAAGCGTCACATCCTCCATATCGCGGACTATATCGCAAGAAGATTCTAGGCTTAGAGTGCTAATATCCTAGATTGAAGCACCGGGCTCAACTTCCATAGTGTCCTGGCATGGTTTTGAGTTTGTATTGTTCCTATGGATTAGTAATCACCCATAACAACAATTGTCACCTTAATGTCACATTGGAACACACTGTTTCGGTAAAACGGTTGCCAAATCCGCATACGAGCTCCGTTTGAGCTAAATTTTATAGCGATCGATATCTACATAAAATATTGCATCCGAATTACACTGGCTTCGCCAGTTTTGAACTTTCTAAGATTGTCAAAATCGGCTAGCAAAATGGAGTTATCTTAGAGGAGAAAAGGCAATACATGTCTCTGAAGCGTCACATCCTCCATATCGCGGACTATATCGCAAGAAGATTCTAGGCTTAGAGTGCTAATATCCTAGATTGAAGCACCGGGCTCAACTTCCATAGTGTCCTGGCATGGTTTTGAGTTTGTATTGTTCCTATGGATTAGTAATCACCCATAACAACAATTGTCACCTTAATGTCACATTGGAACACACTGTTTCGGTAAAACGGTTGCCAAATCCGCATACGAGCTCCGTTTGAGCTAAATTTTATAGCGATCGATATCTACATAAAATATTGCATCCGAATTACACTGGCTTCGCCAGTTTTGAACTTTCTAAGATTGTCAAAATCGGCTAGCAAAATGGAGTTATCTTAGAGGAGAAAAGGCAATACATGTCTCTGAAGCGTCACATCCTCCATATCGCGGACTATATCGCAAGAAGATTCTAGGCTTAGAGTGCTAATATCCTAGATTGAAGCACCGGGCTCAACTTCCATAGTGTCCTGGCATGGTTTTGAGTTTGTATTGTTCCTATGGATTAGTAATCACCCATAACAACAATTGTCACCTTAATGTCACATTGGAACACACTGTTTCGGTAAAACGGTTGCCAAATCCGCATACGAGCTCCGTTTGAGCTAAATTTTATAGCGATCGATATCTACATAAAATATTGCATCCGAATTACACTGGCTTCGCCAGTTTTGAACTTTCTAAGATTGTCAAAATCGGCTAGCAAAATGGAGTTATCTTAGAGGAGAAAAGGCAATACATGTCTCTGAAGCGTCACATCCTCCATATCGCGGACTATATCGCAAGAAGATTCTAGGCTTAGAGTGCTAATATCCTAGATTGAAGCACCGGGCTCAACCGCCATAGTGTCCTGGCGTGGTTTTGAGTTTGTATTGTTCCTATGGATTAGTAATCACCCATAACAACAATTGTCACCTTAATGTCACATTGGAACACACTGTTTCGGTAAAACGGTTGCCAAATCCGCATACGAGCTCCGTTTGAGCTAAATTTTATAGCGATCGATATCTACATAAAATATTGCATCCGAATTACACTGGCTTCGCCAGTTTTGAACTTTCTAAGATTGTCAAAATCGGCTAGCAAAATGGAGTTATCTTAGAGGAGAAAAGGCAATACATGTCTCTGAAGCGTCACATCCTCCATATCGCGGACTATATCGCAAGAAGATTCTAGGCTTAGAGTGCTAATATCCAAGATTGAAGCACCGGGCTCAACCGCCATAGTGTCCTGGCGTGGTTTTGAGTTTGTATTGTTCCTATGGATTAGTAATCACCCATAACAACAATTGTCACCTTAATGTCACATTGGAACACACTGTTTCGGTAAAACGGTTGCCAAATCCGCATACGAGCTCCGTTTGAGCTAAATTTTATAGCGATCGATATCTACATAAAATATTGCATCCGAATTACACTGGCTTCGCCAGTTTTGAACTTTCTAAGATTGTCAAAATCGGCTAGCAAAATGGAGTTATCTTAGAGGAGAAAAGGCAATACATGTCTCTGAAGCGTCACATCCTCCATATCGCGGACTATATCGCAAGAAGATTCTAGGCTTAGAGTGCTAATATCCTAGATTGAAGCACTCGGGCTGCAACCGCCATAGTGTCCTGGCGTGGTTCTGAGTTTGTATTGGTTCCTATGGATTAGAAATCACCCATAACAAGCAATTGTCACCTTAATGTCACATTGGAAACACACTCTCTCAAGTAGAGAGGGGCAAATCCCATCTTGATTGACCGATGCCTTGCAGCATGTATCAGGACAAACCCGAAAGCTACCTTTATAACTACCCAGTTACGGAGTAGTGTTTGATAGCCCCAAAGTAGGTCGATCCACATCTCAAGTACATGCGACAATCTCAGGTCTAAGGACAAAACGTACACGATGTGTAGAGAGAGCTGCAAGTATTATTGCTAGTCTCATGTTGGGTCAGTCCAACCCCATGTTCATAACATGTGTCCACATCATTGGTTTGACATCTCCATGTCAATGACTTGCGAAACATAGTCATTAACCAATCGATGTGCTAGTCTAATATTCACGTGTGTCCTCGCATGAACTCCGACTAGGGACAATTATTAGATAACCATACAAGTAAAGAGTTTCACAAACAATTCACATAATTGCCAATCAATACAAGTTGCCTGGTATATGGATATTCAAGGAACATTATAATAACTCATGGATACACATGAAATACAATCATCTCTATGATTGCCTCTAGGGCATATTTCCTTCAGTCTCCCACTTGCACTAGAGTCAATCTAGACAGTGTCTAATACCTATTGCTCTTGTGTGCGCTTCATGCGCAGGCTGCGGGAGTGGCTTAGTCAAGGGATCAGCAACATTTGAGTCCGTATGTATTTTGCATAACATGACACTACCTTCATCAATGAACTCACGAATCAGATGGTAGCGCATGCGAATATGTTTGTTCTTCTGGTGCTGTCTAGGTTCTTTGGCTTGTGCAATAGCACCATTGTTGTCACAATAAACGTCCAAGGGATTGGACGAGCCCTGAACCACACCAAGAGCGATCAGGAAATTCCTAATCCAAACAGCTTCCTTTGCAGCCTCCGAGGCAGCAATATATTCAGCTTCTGTTGAAGAGGAGGCCACTGTATCTTGCTTGGAACTTTTCCAGCTCACAGCACCACCATTCATGACAAACACATAACCTGATTGCGATTTCGAGTCGTCTGAGTCATTAAGGTAACTCGCATCTGTGTAACCCTTTACACTGAGTTCAACCTCACCTCCATAAACTAGGAACATATCCTTAGTCCTTCTCAAGTACTTAAGGATATTCTTTACCGCTGTCCAGTGAATCTCACCTGGATCAGCCTGGTATCTGCTCGTAACACTTAGAGCATAGGAAACATCTGGGCGAGTACATGTCATTGCATACATGATGGATCCAATAGCCGAAGCATATGGAACCCTACTCATGCGTTCTCGCTCATCAGTGGTCGAAGGACACTGAGTCTTGCTGAGTTTAATGCCGTGAGACATGGGCAAGAACCCCTTCTTAGCCTCTTCCATGCTGAACCGTTTCAACACTTTGTCAATGTACGTACTCTGGCTTAATCCAATTAGCCTCCTTGATCTATCTCTATAGATCTTGATACCCAGAATATATGCCGCTTCTCCCAAGTCCTTCATAGAAAAACTATTTTTCAATGAGGTCTTAACAGACTCGAGCATAGGAATGTCATTTCCAATCAATAATATGTCATCCACATATAAGATTAGAAACACAAGTGATTTCCCATTTTCTTTCTTATACACACAAGGTTCTTGTTCGTTTTTGGTGAAGCCAAACTCCTTTACAACTTCATCAAATCGAATGTTCCAACTCCGAGATGCTTGCTTCAGCCCATAAATGGACTTTTGAAGTTTGCATACCTTTCCAGCATTGTTTGGATCGACAAAACCTTCGGGCTGCATCATATACACGTCCTCAGAAAGGATTCCATTTAAGAAAGCCGTCTTGACGTCCATCTGCCATATCTCATAATCGAAATGTGCAGCAATGGCTAGAATGATCCGTATAGATTTAAGCATCGCTACGGGCGAGAAAGTCTCGTCGTAGTCAACTCCTTGAACTTGTCGAAAACCTTTTGCAACAAGTCGAGCTTTATGGATGTGAACATTTCCATCCATATCAATCTTCTTCTTATAGATCCACTTGCACTCGATGGCTTTAAAACCATCAGGCAGGTCAACCAAGTTCCAAACTTGATTGTCTCCCATGGACTCTATCTCGGATCTCATGGCAATCAGCCATTTCTCAGAGTCTGGGTCCACCATCGCTTCTGCATAGGTCGCAGGCTCATCATTGTCTAACAATAATAACTCTCGCGCTTCGCGGAGCCTCGCCGACCTTCGTGGTTGTGGTGCTTCTATTGCCACGGGTTCCTCAACTTGTTCTGCTACAATAGCATCACTCGTAGAAGCATCCCCGACTGGCTCATCTTGAACTTCTTCAAGTCGCACCGACCTTCCACTCGTTCCCTTTGTGAGAAACTCTTTCTCTAGGAAAACACCGCTACGAGCGACAAACACTTTGCCCTCTTCTCGGTTGTAGAAGTAATACCCTAAGGTTTCCCTTGGGTATCCCACAAAAATGCACTTATCCGATTTGGGTGTTAGCTTGTCTGACTGAAGTCGCTTGACAAATGCATCACAACCCCAAATCTTTAGAAAAGACAAACTGGGATTCTTTCCAGTCCACATCTCATATGGTGTCTTAACTACGGATTTAGATGGTACCCTATTTAGTGTGAAAGCTGCTGTTTCTAGCGCGTAACCCCAAAATGATAATGGTAAATCCGACTGGCTCATCATCGATCGAACCATGTCCAACAAAGTTCGATTACGCCGTTCAGAGACCCCGTTTCTTTGAGGTGTTCCAGGCGGCGTGAGCTGTGGAACAATTCCGCAACTCTTAAGATGATTGCTAAACTCGTGACTCAAATATTCGCCTCCGCGATCAGATCGCAAGGCCTTTATTTTCTTGCCACGTTGATTCTCTACCTCATTTTGAAACTCTTTGAACTTTTCAAAAGTTTCAGACTTATGCTTCATCAAGTAGACATAGCCATATCTACTGAAATCATCAGTGAAAGTAATGAAGTAGTGATATCCTCCTCTGGCTGTCGTGCTCATTGGTCCACATACATCAGTATGTATGAGTTCCAACAAGTCTGTCGCTCTCTCGGGAAACCCCTTGAAAGGCGTCTTGGTCATCTTTCCAAGTAAACAAGCTTGACATGTCTCGTATGATTCAAAATCAAACGAAGTTAGAAGACCATCACCATGGAGCTTCTTCATGCGCTTTTCACTTATATGCCCCAAACGACAATGCCATAGATAGGTAGGACTCAAATCATTTGGCCGAAGCCTTTTAGCACTAACATTGTAAACACATGCATTATCAAGATTTAAAATAAATAACCCATTCACAATGGGAGCATCAGCCACAAACATAGCATTCTTAGAGATTACACAACCATTGTTTGTACTCGCGAATGAATAACCATCCCTCATCAAACATGAAGGTGATAAAATGTTTCGACCCATACTAGGAATGTAATAACAATTATTCAACTCCATGATAAATCCTGACGGAAGGTGAAGTTGCATGACGCCGACGAACAATGCAGCAACCCTTGCTTTATTTCCGACGCGAAAATCCACTTCGCCTTTTTGCACTTCTCTAGTCCTTATTAGCCCCTGCATCGAATTGCAAATATGAGCAACCGATCCGGTATCAAATACCCAAGAGTTAACATAAGAATCTGCGAGAAAAATGTCCACAACATTTACAACAAGTGTACCTGAGTGGGAAGTACTCTTACTTCCACTTTTCTTCAAAGAAGCCTGGTACTTGCTGCAGTTCCTCTTCCAGTGGCCATATTCGTGACAAAAGAAACACTCAGTGTCTCCTGCAGGACCAGCCTTTTGCTTGGGTGCAGGGTTTGGCTTAGGGATCGTATCCTTAGCCTTGCCCTTCTTCTTCTGCCAAGAAGTGCCCTTTTTCTTGAAGCTAGGCTTGTTCTGCACAGCCATCACATGGCTATGCCCTGCACACTTCTTAATGTCACATTCTGCTGTTTTCAGCATCCCACATAATTCATTAAGGCCCCTCTCCACCCCATGCATATGGTAGTTCGAAATGAAATGCCCATAGCTAGATGGAAGAGATGCCAAAATGAAGTCAGTGGCCAACTCTTGGCCTAATGGAAAACCAAGCTTTTCCAAAGTCTGACTGTAACCAACCATTTTGATCACATGGGGGCCTACAGCTGCTCCCTCTGCCAGCTTGCATTCCACAAAGGACTTAGCGACATTGTACCTCTCAGTCCTGGCCTGAGTCTGGAACATGTCCTTAAGCGCAACGATCATATCGTACGCTTCCTGATCCTCAAACTGTTTTTGAAGATCAGGTTCCATGCATGCAAGCATAAGACAACTGACCTCAAGAGATTCATCACATGCTTTCTTGTAGGCATTCTTAAGGGTAGCAGTTGCATTATCAGCAGGTTCATCCGGGATTGGGGTATCCAGAACAGTTTCCTTTTTCTCAGCCCTGAGAACAATTCTCAGGTTACGGACCCAGTCCGAATAGTTTGTTCCATTTAGTTTATCCTTTTCAAGAATCGAACGCAAAGCAAAAGGTGATGAATTGTTCGGTGCCATTGATCTACAACAAAAAAAATATGCAAAATACTAAGCCATGTAACCATGAAAGAGTAAAACATATTAAACAATTTAATAGCATATACTCCCACTTAAATCAACATCCCTCTATTGATACTAAGTGATTCAAGATCCACAATTAACAAGTCGACTAGTGAGCTTTAGCATCACTGCTAGAAGACAAGGTAAATCGGTAAGCAACCTTTGCTAATCATATCACATATGACTCTTGTTGTTGGGTGACATCTCTATGTCAAAACTAGGCGCCCAACCTTTATGCCCCAAGGTCCTTAACTGTTAAGATGACCTTGTTAAGCTCACCAACCCTTATGCGTGTAGGTATCCGATACAAACCCATCCAGCCAAGGAAAACCGTGGCACCCTAATTTCATAGACCCACCAACGATTGTACAGGGCATAGGATGGTGCAAGGTTTGGTTGGGAGGGCATGGTTTAACTTAAACTTTGTGAGGGATCGTTCTACTTCTATCATCTAAGCATGCATAGTAGTAAAACGTATAAGAATAGCATTCACATAGATGTGATACAGTATGGCCCATTTTCTCATGGTGATCTCCATCGCCATAGAACCTGTCCACCATGATGATCTCCATCTTCATGCTCTATGCGAGCCATCCTCCAAGTGATGAGTTCTCCAAGAACTAATACAAGCTATTGCTCCTAACATCTAGTAATCAAAATTACATGGTATTGGGATCATCACAAGTTGGCACGCAGGCCATTACAATAATTGACAACACATATGGCTCCAGCCGTGTTGCCCAACTCACGACACGCAGGTCATGAAAAAATACATACATGCATCACATACATTTTTGGGCCATACTGATCACATAAATCCTGCAAAAACAAGTTGTGCATAGAATCGCATTCTACCGGATCATGTGAAATCGTACCACCTATGAACCTTAACGAGATACAAAAAAGGGGGATACGACTAAGGGGGGTCTAGGGGGTCTCCCCCTGCGGGGTTCGAAGGGGCAGCGCCCCTCGCGGTACCTTTGATCACGGTACGTCCACCCCATACAAACGATCATATCATTCGTGAAAAATGAGAGATCAAATCTATACAATTTTCTTTAAGGATTTTGATCGGCAAATCCAATTTACCATAAACCGACCATAGTTCCGATTTGACCAAACTCCTTTGATCACGGTACGTCGATTCAGATCTAATTCCCGATTCGATCAATCATATTGATCTTCGCGTGATTCAGAAGGATTTATGTGTCACTGTCTACCCCGATGGCGGAAACCGACCGGTAGGGGTAAGTCGTTCGACGACCTTAGAATCACGATCACGGAAATTAAGATCATAGATCAATCCAGAAAACACCGCCATACAAACGATCATATCATTCATATCAATCTACATATCACCATATGCAAACTTCCCGAACCTATGACTGAATAGCATCGGCTCTGATACCACTGAAGGGTAACGGGTAGGCTACACTAGCGTAAAATCAAAAATTTCTACCGCGTCAACCAGGAATACTATTGTCATAGATCACGGGATTACCGCTAGACGCGCAGGTGCGGAACTCGATGAAGCACGTTGCGGCAGTGTAGATGTTCTACGTCTCCTCCTCGTCCTCGTCCCACGAGCAGCTCCCCTTTGCGCGGCTCGTCCAAGTGCTACAGATGCAGCACCTCCGAGGTATCCACACGTCCGGAGTGGAAGTCGTCACACGCCAGACTGCTAGGTCTGCGCGTGCAACACAGGCGAAAGAGGAGTGGCGGCTGGGTGGAATGCTCTCACGTTTTCAGCTCGCCCCACTCCCTCTTATATAGGCATCCCTGGTGGGCTTCTACATTAGCAGCCCATTAGCAGCCTAAGCCTGGTCTAATTCGGATCCAATCCTCATTAGGCTTCCAGCCCCTAAAGTGTGTGACCCTATAGGTTCATACACGTATAGACATGACGCGAGTACACTTACTCCGTCAATAGTTGGTAGCGGCCTCTAGCAAGACGTGCCAACTCCTAAACGCATATAAAGATCATTCGGACGAACCATCACAAGGTTGAGTACATGTCTTTCCCTTTGCCTCACGATATTTGGTCTAGCTCTAAGCTGACCTCTCTTTCTCGATACTGTGATTCAGAATCCCTTTACTAGGTTAACTCTTAACCATATGTAGCACGGCCATGCATTTCTGGATCCGATCACTCGAGGGGCCCAGAGATATCTCTCTCAAGTAGAGAGGGGCAAATCCCATCTTGATTGACCGATGCCTTGCAGCATGTATCAGGACAAACCCGAAAGCTACCTTTATAACTACCCAGTTACGGAGTAGTGTTTGATAGCCCCAAAGTAGGTCGATCCACATCTCAAGTACATGCGACAATCTCAGGTCTAAGGACAAAACGTACACGATGTGTAGAGAGAGCTGCAAGTATTATTGCTAGTCTCATGTTGGGTCAGTCCAACCCCATGTTCATAACATGTGTCCACATCATTGGTTTGACATCTCCATGTCAATGACTTGCGAAACATAGTCATTAACCAATCGATGTGCTAGTCTAATATTCACGTGTGTCCTCGCATGAACTCCGACTAGGGACAATTATTAGATAACCATACAAGTAAAGAGTTTCACAAACAATTCACATAATTGCCAATCAATACAAGTTGCCTGGTATATGGATATTCAAGGAACATTATAATAACTCATGGATACACATGAAATACAATCATCTCTATGATTGCCTCTAGGGCATATTTCCTTCACAACTGCCATAGTGTCCTGGCGTGGTTCTGAGTTTGTATTGTTCCTATAGATTAGTAATCACCCATAACAACAACTGTCACCTAAATGTCACATTGGAACACACTGTTTCGGTAAAACGGTTGCCAAATCCGCATACGAGCTCCGTTTGAGCTAAATTTTATAGCGATCGATATCTACATAAAATATTGCATCCGAATTACACTGGCTTCACCAGTTTTGAACATTCTAAGATTGTCAAAATCGGCTAGCAAAATGGAGATATCTTAGAGGAGAAAAGGAAATACATGTCTCTAAAGCGTCACATCCTCCATATCGCGGACTATATCGCAAGAAGATTCTAGGCTTAGAGTGCTAATATCCAAGATTGAAGCACCGGGCTCAACCGCCATAGTGTCCTGGCGTGGTTTTGAGTTTGTATTGTTCCTATGGATTAGTAATCACCCATAACAACAATTGTCACCTTAATGTCACATTGGAACACACTGTTTCGGTAAAACGGTTGCCAAATCCGCATACGAGCTCCGTTTGAGCTAAATTTTATAGCGATCGATATCTACATAAAATATTGCATCCGAATTACACTGGCTTCGCCAGTTTTGAACTTTCTAAGATTGTCAAAATCGGCTAGCAAAATGGAGATATCTTAGAGGAGAAAAGGCAATACATGTCTCTGAAGCGTCACATCCTCCATATCGCGGACTATATCGCAAGAAGATTCTAGGCTTAGAGTGCTAATATCCAAGATTGAAGCACCGGGCTCAACCGCCATAGTGTCCTGGCGTGGTTCTGAGTTTGTATTGTTCCTATGGATTAGTAATCACCCATAACAACAATTGTCACCTAATGTCACATTGGAACACACTGTTTCGGTAAAACGGTTGCCAAATCCGCATACGAGCTCCGTTTGAGCTAAATTTTATAGCGATCGATATCTACATAAAATATTGCATCCGAATTACACTGGCTTCGCCAGTTTTGAACATTCTAAGATTGTCAAAATCGGCTAGCAAAATGGAGATATCTTAGAGGAGAAAAGGCAATACATGTCTCTGAAGCGTCACATCCTCCATATCGCGGACTATATCGCAAGAAGATTCTAGGCTTAGAGTGCTAATATCCAAGATTGAAGCACCGGGCTCAACCGCCATAGTGTCCTGGCGTGGTTCTGAGTTTGTATTGTTCCTATGGATTAGTAATCACCCATAACAACAATTGTCACCTAAATGTCACATTGGAACACACTGTTTCGGTAAAACGGTTGCCAAATCCGCATACGAGCTCCGTTTGAGCTAAATTTTATAGCGATCGATATCTACATAAAATATTGCATCCGAATTACACTGGCTTCGCCAGTTTTGAACATTCTAAGATTGTCAAAATCGGCTAGCAAAATGGAGATATCTTAGAGGAGAAAAGGCAATACATGTCTCTGAAGCGTCACATCCTCCATATCGCGGACTATATCGCAAGAAGATTCTAGGCTTAGAGTGCTAATATCCAAGATTGAAGCACCGGGCTCAACTGCCATAGTGTCCTGGCGTGGTTCTGAGTTTGTATTGTTCCTATGGATTAGTAATCACCCATAACAACAACTGTCACCTAAATGTCACATTGGAACACACTGTTTCGGTAAAACGGTTGCCAAATCCGCATACGAGCTCCGTTTGAGCTAAATTTTATAGCGATCGATATCTACATAAAATATTGCATCCGAATTACACTGGCTTCGCCAGTTTTGAACATTCTAAGATTGTCAAAATCGGCTAGCAAAATGGAGATATCTTAGAGGAGAAAAGGCAATACATGTCTCTGAAGCGTCACATCCTCCATATCGCGGACTATATCGCAAGAAGATTCTAGGCTTAGAGTGCTAATATCCAAGATTGAAGCACCGGGCTCAACCGCCATAGTGTCCTGGCGTGGTTTTGAGTTTGTATTGTTCCTATGGATTAGTAATCATCCATAACAGCAATTGTCACCTTAATGTCACATTGGAACACACTGTTTCGGTAAAACGGTTGCCAAATCCGCATACGAGCTCCGTTTGAGCTAAATTTTATAGCGATCGATATCTACATAAAATATTGCATCCGAATTACACTGGCTTCGCCAGTTTTGAACTTTCTAAGATTGTCAAAATCGGCTAGCAAAATGGAGATATCTTAGAGGAGAAAAGGCAATACATGTCTCTGAAGCGTCACATCCTCCATATCGCGGACTATATCGCAAGAAGATTCTAGGCTTAGAGTGCTAATATCCAAGATTGAAGCACCGGGCTCAACCGCCATAGTGTCCTGGCGTGGTTCTGAGTTTGTATTGTTCCTATGGATTAGTAATCACCCATAACAACAATTGTCACCTAAATGTCACATTGGAACACACTGTTTCGGTAAAACGGTTGCCAAATCCGCATACGAGCTCCGTTTGAGCTAAATTTTATAGCGATCGATATCTACATAAAATATTGCATCCGAATTACACTGGCTTCGCCAGTTTTGAACATTCTAAGATTGTCAAAATCGGCTAGCAAAATGGAGATATCTTAGAGGAGAAAAGGCAATACATGTCTCTGAAGCGTCACATCCTCCATATCGCGGACTATATCGCAAGAAGATTCTAGGCTTAGAGTGCTAATATCCAAGATTGAAGCACCGGGCTCAACCGCCATAGTGTCCTGGCGTGGTTTTGAGTTTGTATTGTTCCTATGGATTAGTAATCACCCATAACAAGCAATTGTCACCTTAATGTCACATTGGAACACACTGTTTCGGTAAAACGGTTGCCAAATCCGCATACGAGCTCCGTTTGAGCTAAATTTTATAGCGATCGATATCTACATAAAATATTGCATCCGAATTACACTGGCTTCGCCAGTTTTGAACTTTCTAAGATTGTCAAAATCGGCTAGCAAAATGGAGATATCTTAGAGGAGAAAAGGCAATACATGTCTCTGAAGCGTCACATCCTCCATATCGCGGACTATATCGCAAGAAGATTCTAGGCTTAGAGTGCTAATATCCAAGATTGAAGCACCGGGCTCAACCGCCATAGTGTCCTGGCGTGGTTTTGAGTTTGTATTGTTCCTATGGATTAGTAATCACCCATAACAACAATTGTCACCTAAATGTCACATTGGAACACACTGTTTCGGTAAAACGGTTGCCAAATCCGCATACGAGCTCCGTTTGAGCTAAATTTTATAGCGATCGATATCTACATAAAATATTGCATCCGAATTACACTGGCTTCGCCAGTTTTGAACTTTCTAAGATTGTCAAAATCGGCTAGCAAAATGGAGATATCTTAGAGGAGAAAAGGCAATACATGTCTCTGAAGCGTCACATCCTCCATATCGCGGACTATATCGCAAGAAGATTCTAGGCTTAGAGTGCTAATATCCAAGATTGAAGCACCGGGCTCAACCGCCATAGTGTCCTGGCGTGGTTTTGAGTTTGTATTGTTCCTATGGATTAGTAATCACCCATAACAACAATTGTCACCTAAATGTCACATTGGAACACACTGTTTCGGTATAAACGGTTGCCAAATCCGCATACGAGCTCCGTTTGAGCTAAATTTTATAGCGATCGATATCTACATAAAATATTGCATCCGAATTACACTGGCTTCGCCAGTTTTGAACTTTCTAAGATTGTCAAAATCGGCTAGCAAAATGGAGATATCTTAGAGGAGAAAAGGCAATACATGTCTCTGAAGCGTCACATCCTCCATATCGCGGACTATATCGCAAGAAGATTCTAGGCTTAGAGTGCTAATATCCAAGATTGAAGCACCGGGCTCAACCGCCATAGTGTCCTGGCGTGGTTCTGAGTTTGTATTGTTCCTATGGATTAGTAATCACCCATAACAACAATTGTCACCTAATGTCACATTGGAACACACTGTTTCGGTAAAACGGTTGCCAAATCCGCATACGAGCTCCGTTTGAGCTAAATTTTATAGCGATCGATATCTACATAAAATATTGCATCCGAATTACACTGGCTTCGCCAGTTTTGAACTTTCTAAGATTGTCAAAATCGGCTAGCAAAATGGAGATATCTTAGAGGAGAAAAGGCAATACATGTCTCTGAAGCGTCACATCCTCCATATCGCGGACTATATCGCAAGAAGATTCTAGGCTTAGAGTGCTAATATCCAAGATTGAAGCACCGGGCTCAACCGCCATAGTGTCCTGGCGTGGTTCTGAGTTTGTATTGTTCCTATGGATTAGTAATCACCCATAACAACAATTGTCACCTTAATGTCACATTGGAACACACTGTTTCGGTAAAACGGTTGCCAAATCCGCATACGAGCTCCGTTTGAGCTAAATTTTATAGCGATCGATATCTACATAAAATATTGCATCCGAATTACACTGGCTTCGCCAGTTTTGAACTTTCTAAGATTGTCAAAATCGGCTAGCAAAATGGAGATATCTTAGAGGAGAAAAGGCAATACATGTCTCTGAAGCGTCACATCCTCCATATCGCGGACTATATCGCAAGAAGATTCTAGGCTTAGAGTGCTAATATCCAAGATTGAAGCACCGGGCTCAACCGCCATAGTGTCCTGGCGTGGTTTTGAGTTTGTATTGTTCCTATGGATTAGTAATCACCCATAACAACAATTGTCACCTTAATGTCACATTGGAACACACTGTTTCGGTAAAACGGTTGCCAAATCCGCATACGAGCTCCGTTTGAGCTAAATTTTATAGCGATCGATATCTACATAAAATATTGCATCCGAATTACACTGGCTTCGCCAGTTTTGAACTTTCTAAGATTGTCAAAATCGGCTAGCAAAATGGAGATATCTTAGAGGAGAAAAGGCAATACATGTCTCTGAAGCGTCACATCCTCCATATCGCGGACTATATCGCAAGAAGATTCTAGGCTTAGAGTGCTAATATCCAAGATTGAAGCACCGGGCTCAACCGCCATAGTGTCCTGGCGTGGTTCTGAGTTTGTATTGTTCCTATGGATTAGTAATCACCCATAACAACAATTGTCACCTAAATGTCACATTGGAACACACTGTTTCGGTAAAACGGTTGCCAAATCCGCATACGAGCTCCGTTTGAGCTAAATTTTATAGCGATCGATATCTACATAAAATATTGCATCCGAATTACACTGGCTTCGCCAGTTTTGAACTTTCTAAGATTGTCAAAATCGGCTAGCAAAATGGAGATATCTTAGAGGAGAAAAGGCAATACATGTCTCTGAAGCGTCACATCCTCCATATCGCGGACTATATCGCAAGAAGATTCTAGGCTTAGAGTGCTAATATCCAAGATTGAAGCACCGGGCTCAACCGCCATAGTGTCCTGGCGTGGTTCTGAGTTTGTATTGTTCCTATGGATTAGTAATCACCCATAACAACAATTGTCACCTAAATGTCACATTGGAACACACTGTTTCGGTAAAACGGTTGCCAAATCCGCATACGAGCTCCGTTTGAGCTAAATTTTATAGCGATCGATATCTACATAAAATATTGCATCCGAATTACACTGGCTTCGCCAGTTTTGAACTTTCTAAGATTGTCAAAATCGGCTAGCAAAATGGAGATATCTTAGAGGAGAAAAGGCAATACATGTCTCTGAAGCGTCACATCCTCCATATCGCGGACTATATCGCAAGAAGATTCTAGGCTTAGAGTGCTAATATCCAAGATTGAAGCACCGGGCTCAACCGCCATAGTGTCCTGGCGTGGTTCTGAGTTTGTATTGTTCCTATGGATTAGTAATCACCCATAACAACAATTGTCACCTAAATGTCACATTGGAACACACTGTTTCGGTAAAACGGTTGCCAAATCCGCATACGAGCTCCGTTTGAGCTAAATTTTATAGCGATCGATATCTACATAAAATATTGCATCCGAATTACACTGGCTTCGCCAGTTTTGAACTTTCTAAGATTGTCAAAATCGGCTAGCAAAATGGAGATATCTTAGAGGAGAAAAGGCAATACATGTCTCTGAAGCGTCACATCCTCCATATCGCGGACTATATCGCAAGAAGATTCTAGGCTTAGAGTGCTAATATCCAAGATTGAAGCACCGGGCTCAACCGCCATAGTGTCCTGGCGTGGTTTTGAGTTTGTATTGTTCCTATGGATTAGTAATCACCCATAACAACAATTGTCACCTTAATGTCACATTGGAACACACTGTTTCGGTAAAACGGTTGCCAAATCCGCATACGAGCTCCGTTTGAGCTAAATTTTATAGCGATCGATATCTACATAAAATATTGCATCCGAATTACACTGGCTTCGCCAGTTTTGAACTTTCTAAGATTGTCAAAATCGGCTAGCAAAATGGAGATATCTTAGAGGAGAAAAGGCAATACATGTCTCTGAAGCGTCACATCCTCCATATCGCGGACTATATCGCAAGAAGATTCTAGGCTTAGAGTGCTAATATCCAAGATTGAAGCACCGGGCTCAACCGCCATAGTGTCCTGGCGTGGTTTTGAGTTTGTATTGTTCCTATGGATTAGTAATCACCCATAACAACAATTGTCACCTAATGTCACATTGGAACACACTGTTTCGGTAAAACGGTTGCCAAATCCGCATACGAGCTCCGTTTGAGCTAAATTTTATAGCGATCGATATCTACATAAAATATTGCATCCGAATTACACTGGCTTCGCCAGTTTTGAACTTTCTAAGATTGTCAAAATCGGCTAGCAAAATGGAGATATCTTAGAGGAGAAAAGGCAATACATGTCTCTGAAGCGTCACATCCTCCATATCGCGGACTATATCGCAAGAAGATTCTAGGCTTAGAGTGCTAATATCCAAGATTGAAGCACCGGGCTCAACCGCCATAGTGTCCTGGCGTGGTTCTGAGTTTGTATTGTTCCTATGGATTAGTAATCACCCATAACAACAATTGTCACCTAATGTCACATTGGAACACACTGTTTCGGTAAAACGGTTGCCAAATCCGCATACGAGCTCCGTTTGAGCTAAATTTTATAGCGATCGATATCTACATAAAATATTGCATCCGAATTACACTGGCTTCGCCAGTTTTGAACTTTCTAAGATTGTCAAAATCGGCTAGCAAAATGGAGATATCTTAGAGGAGAAAAGGCAATACATGTCTCTGAAGCGTCACATCCTCCATATCGCGGACTATATCGCAAGAAGATTCTAGGCTTAGAGTGCTAATATCCAAGATTGAAGCACCGGGCTCAACCGCCATAGTGTCCTGGCGTGGTTCTGAGTTTGTATTGTTCCTATGGATTAGTAATCACCCATAACAACAATTGTCACCTAATGTCACATTGGAACACACTGTTTCGGTAAAACGGTTGCCAAATCCGCATACGAGCTCCGTTTGAGCTAAATTTTATAGCGATCGATATCTACATAAAATATTGCATCCGAATTACACTGGCTTCGCCAGTTTTGAACTTTCTAAGATTGTCAAAATCGGCTAGCAAAATGGAGATATCTTAGAGGAGAAAAGGCAATACATGTCTCTGAAGCGTCACATCCTCCATATCGCGGACTATATCGCAAGAAGATTCTAGGCTTAGAGTGCTAATATCCAAGATTGAAGCACCGGGCTCAACCGCCATAGTGTCCTGGCGTGGTTTTGAGTTTGTATTGTTCCTATGGATTAGTAATCACCCATAACAACAATTGTCACCTTAATGTCACATTGGAACACACTGTTTCGGTAAAACGGTTGCCAAATCCGCATACGAGCTCCGTTTGAGCTAAATTTTATAGCGATCGATATCTACATAAAATATTGCATCCGAATTACACTGGCTTCGCCAGTTTTGAACTTTCTAAGATTGTCAAAATCGGCTAGCAAAATGGAGATATCTTAGAGGAGAAAAGGCAATACATGTCTCTGAAGCGTCACATCCTCCATATCGCGGACTATATCGCAAGAAGATTCTAGGCTTAGAGTGCTAATATCCAAGATTGAAGCACCGGGCTCAACCGCCATAGTGTCCTGGCGTGGTTTTGAGTTTGTATTGTTCCTATGGATTAGTAATCACCCATAACAACAATTGTCACCTAATGTCACATTGGAACACACTGTTTCGGTAAAACGGTTGCCAAATCCGCATACGAGCTCCGTTTGAGCTAAATTTTATAGCGATCGATATCTACATAAAATATTGCATCCGAATTACACTGGCTTCGCCAGTTTTGAACTTTCTAAGATTGTCAAAATCGGCTAGCAAAATGGAGATATCTTAGAGGAGAAAAGGCAATACATGTCTCTGAAGCGTCACATCCTCCATATCGCGGACTATATCGCAAGAAGATTCTAGGCTTAGAGTGCTAATATCCAAGATTGAAGCACCGGGCTCAACCGCCATAGTGTCCTGGCGTGGTTTTGAGTTTGTATTGTTCCTATGGATTAGTAATCACCCATAACAACAATTGTCACCTAAATGTCACATTGGAACACACTGTTTCGGTAAAACGGTTGCCAAATCCGCATACGAGCTCCGTTTGAGCTAAATTTTATAGCGATCGATATCTACATAAAATATTGCATCCGAATTACACTGGCTTCGCCAGTTTTGAACTTTCTAAGATTGTCAAAATCGGCTAGCAAAATGGAGATATCTTAGAGGAGAAAAGGCAATACATGTCTCTGAAGCGTCACATCCTCCATATCGCGGACTATATCGCAAGAAGATTCTAGGCTTAGAGTGCTAATATCCAAGATTGAAGCACCGGGCTCAACCGCCATAGTGTCCTGGCGTGGTTCTGAGTTTGTATTGTTCCTATGGATTAGTAATCACCCATAACAACAATTGTCACCTAATGTCACATTGGAACACACTGTTTCGGTAAAACGGTTGCCAAATCCGCATACGAGCTCCGTTTGAGCTAAATTTTATAGCGATCGATATCTACATAAAATATTGCATCCGAATTACACTGGCTTCGCCAGTTTTGAACTTTCTAAGATTGTCAAAATCGGCTAGCAAAATGGAGATATCTTAGAGGAGAAAAGGCAATACATGTCTCTGAAGCGTCACATCCTCCATATCGCGGACTATATCGCAAGAAGATTCTAGGCTTAGAGTGCTAATATCCAAGATTGAAGCACCGGGCTCAACCGCCATAGTGTCCTGGCGTGGTTCTGAGTTTGTATTGTTCCTATGGATTAGTAATCACCCATAACAACAATTGTCACCTAATGTCACATTGGAACACACTGTTTCGGTAAAACGGTTGCCAAATCCGCATACGAGCTCCGTTTGAGCTAAATTTTATAGCGATCGATATCTACATAAAATATTGCATCCGAATTACACTGGCTTCGCCAGTTTTGAACTTTCTAAGATTGTCAAAATCGGCTAGCAAAATGGAGATATCTTAGAGGAGAAAAGGCAATACATGTCTCTGAAGCGTCACATCCTCCATATCGCGGACTATATCGCAAGAAGATTCTAGGCTTAGAGTGCTAATATCCAAGATTGAAGCACCGGGCTCAACCGCCATAGTGTCCTGGCGTGGTTCTGAGTTTGTATTGTTCCTATGGATTAGTAATCACCCATAACAACAATTGTCACCTTAATGTCACATTGGAACACACTGTTTCGGTAAAACGGTTGCCAAATCCGCATACGAGCTCCGTTTGAGCTAAATTTTATAGCGATCGATATCTACATAAAATATTGCATCCGAATTACACTGGCTTCGCCAGTTTTGAACTTTCTAAGATTGTCAAAATCGGCTAGCAAAATGGAGATATCTTAGAGGAGAAAAGGCAATACATGTCTCTGAAGCGTCACATCCTCCATATCGCGGACTATATCGCAAGAAGATTCTAGGCTTAGAGTGCTAATATCCAAGATTGAAGCACCGGGCTCAACCGCCATAGTGTCCTGGCGTGGTTTTGAGTTTGTATTGTTCCTATGGATTAGTAATCACCCATAACAACAATTGTCACCTAATGTCACATTGGAACACACTGTTTCGGTAAAACGGTTGCCAAATCCGCATACGAGCTCCGTTTGAGCTAAATTTTATAGCGATCGATATCTACATAAAATATTGCATCCGAATTACACTGGCTTCGCCAGTTTTGAACTTTCTAAGATTGTCAAAATCGGCTAGCAAAATGGAGATATCTTAGAGGAGAAAAGGCAATACATGTCTCTGAAGCGTCACATCCTCCATATCGCGGACTATATCGCAAGAAGATTCTAGGCTTAGAGTGCTAATATCCAAGATTGAAGCACCGGGCTCAACCGCCATAGTGTCCTGGCGTGGTTCTGAGTTTGTATTGTTCCTATGGATTAGTAATCACCCATAACAACAATTGTCACCTAATGTCACATTGGAACACACTGTTTCGGTAAAACGGTTGCCAAATCCGCATACGAGCTCCGTTTGAGCTAAATTTTATAGCGATCGATATCTACATAAAATATTGCATCCGAATTACACTGGCTTCGCCAGTTTTGAACTTTCTAAGATTGTCAAAATCGGCTAGCAAAATGGAGATATCTTAGAGGAGAAAAGGCAATACATGTCTCTGAAGCGTCACATCCTCCATATCGCGGACTATATCGCAAGAAGATTCTAGGCTTAGAGTGCTAATATCCAAGATTGAAGCACCGGGCTCAACCGCCATAGTGTCCTGGCGTGGTTCTGAGTTTGTATTGTTCCTATGGATTAGTAATCACCCATAACAACAATTGTCACCTAATGTCACATTGGAACACACTGTTTCGGTAAAACGGTTGCCAAATCCGCATACGAGCTCCGTTTGAGCTAAATTTTATAGCGATCGATATCTACATAAAATATTGCATCCGAATTACACTGGCTTCGCCAGTTTTGAACTTTCTAAGATTGTCAAAATCGGCTAGCAAAATGGAGATATCTTAGAGGAGAAAAGGCAATACATGTCTCTGAAGCGTCACATCCTCCATATCGCGGACTATATCGCAAGAAGATTCTAGGCTTAGAGTGCTAATATCCAAGATTGAAGCACCGGGCTCAACCGCCATAGTGTCCTGGCGTGGTTCTGAGTTTGTATTGTTCCTATGGATTAGTAATCACCCATAACAACAATTGTCACCTAATGTCACATTGGAACACACTGTTTCGGTAAAACGGTTGCCAAATCCGCATACGAGCTCCGTTTGAGCTAAATTTTATAGCGATCGATATCTACATAAAATATTGCATCCGAATTACACTGGCTTCGCCAGTTTTGAACTTTCTAAGATTGTCAAAATCGGCTAGCAAAATGGAGATATCTTAGAGGAGAAAAGGCAATACATGTCTCTGAAGCGTCACATCCTCCATATCGCGGACTATATCGCAAGAAGATTCTAGGCTTAGAGTGCTAATATCCAAGATTGAAGCACCGGGCTCAACCGCCATAGTGTCCTGGCGTGGTTTTGAGTTTGTATTGTTCCTATGGATTAGTAATCACCCATAACAACAATTGTCACCTTAATGTCACATTGGAACACACTGTTTCGGTAAAACGGTTGCCAAATCCGCATACGAGCTCCGTTTGAGCTAAATTTTATAGCGATCGATATCTACATAAAATATTGCATCCGAATTACACTGGCTTCGCCAGTTTTGAACTTTCTAAGATTGTCAAAATCGGCTAGCAAAATGGAGATATCTTAGAGGAGAAAAGGCAATACATGTCTCTGAAGCGTCACATCCTCCATATCGCGGACTATATCGCAAGAAGATTCTAGGCTTAGAGTGCTAATATCCAAGATTGAAGCACCGGGCTCAACCGCCATAGTGTCCTGGCGTGGTTCTGAGTTTGTATTGTTCCTATGGATTAGTAATCACCCATAACAACAATTGTCACCTTAATGTCACATTGGAACACACTGTTTCGGTAAAACGGTTGCCAAATCCGCATACGAGCTCCGTTTGAGCTAAATTTTATAGCGATCGATATCTACATAAAATATTGCATCCGAATTACACTGGCTTCGCCAGTTTTGAACTTTCTAAGATTGTCAAAATCGGCTAGCAAAATGGAGATATCTTAGAGGAGAAAAGGCAATACATGTCTCTGAAGCGTCACATCCTCCATATCGCGGACTATATCGCAAGAAGATTCTAGGCTTAGAGTGCTAATATCCAAGATTGAAGCACCGGGCTCAACCGCCATAGTGTCCTGGCGTGGTTCTGAGTTTGTATTGTTCCTATGGATTAGTAATCACCCATAACAACAATTGTCACCTTAATGTCACATTGGAACACACTGTTTCGGTAAAACGGTTGCCAAATCCGCATACGAGCTCCGTTTGAGCTAAATTTTATAGCGATCGATATCTACATAAAATATTGCATCCGAATTACACTGGCTTCGCCAGTTTTGAACTTTCTAAGATTGTCAAAATCGGCTAGCAAAATGGAGATATCTTAGAGGAGAAAAGGCAATACATGTCTCTGAAGCGTCACATCCTCCATATCGCGGACTATATCGCAAGAAGATTCTAGGCTTAGAGTGCTAATATCCAAGATTGAAGCACCGGGCTCAACCGCCATAGTGTCCTGGCGTGGTTCTGAGTTTGTATTGTTCCTATGGATTAGTAATCACCCATAACAACAATTGTCACCTAATGTCACATTGGAACACACTGTTTCGGTAAAACGGTTGCCAAATCCGCATACGAGCTCCGTTTGAGCTAAATTTTATAGCGATCGATATCTACATAAAATATTGCATCCGAATTACACTGGCTTCGCCAGTTTTGAACTTTCTAAGATTGTCAAAATCGGCTAGCAAAATGGAGATATCTTAGAGGAGAAAAGGCAATACATGTCTCTGAAGCGTCACATCCTCCATATCGCGGACTATATCGCAAGAAGATTCTAGGCTTAGAGTGCTAATATCCAAGATTGAAGCACCGGGCTCAACCGCCATAGTGTCCTGGCGTGGTTCTGAGTTTGTATTGTTCCTATGGATTAGTAATCACCCATAACAACAATTGTCACCTAAATGTCACATTGGAACACACTGTTTCGGTAAAACGGTTGCCAAATCCGCATACGAGCTCCGTTTGAGCTAAATTTTATAGCGATCGATATCTACATAAAATATTGCATCCGAATTACACTGGCTTCGCCAGTTTTGAACTTTCTAAGATTGTCAAAATCGGCTAGCAAAATGGAGATATCTTAGAGGAGAAAAGGCAATACATGTCTCTGAAGCGTCACATCCTCCATATCGCGGACTATATCGCAAGAAGATTCTAGGCTTAGAGTGCTAATATCCAAGATTGAAGCACCGGGCTCAACCGCCATAGTGTCCTGGCGTGGTTCTGAGTTTGTATTGTTCCTATGGATTAGTAATCACCCATAACAACAATTGTCACCTTAATGTCACATTGGAACACACTGTTTCGGTAAAACGGTTGCCAAATCCGCATACGAGCTCCGTTTGAGCTAAATTTTATAGCGATCGATATCTACATAAAATATTGCATCCGAATTACACTGGCTTCGCCAGTTTTGAACTTTCTAAGATTGTCAAAATCGGCTAGCAAAATGGAGATATCTTAGAGGAGAAAAGGCAATACATGTCTCTGAAGCGTCACATCCTCCATATCGCGGACTATATCGCAAGAAGATTCTAGGCTTAGAGTGCTAATATCCAAGATTGAAGCACCGGGCTCAACCGCCATAGTGTCCTGGCGTGGTTCTGAGTTTGTATTGTTCCTATGGATTAGTAATCACCCATAACAACAATTGTCACCTTAATGTCACATTGGAACACACTGTTTCGGTAAAACGGTTGCCAAATCCGCATACGAGCTCCGTTTGAGCTAAATTTTATAGCGATCGATATCTACATAAAATATTGCATCCGAATTACACTGGCTTCGCCAGTTTTGAACTTTCTAAGATTGTCAAAATCGGCTAGCAAAATGGAGATATCTTAGAGGAGAAAAGGCAATACATGTCTCTGAAGCGTCACATCCTCCATATCGCGGACTATATCGCAAGAAGATTCTAGGCTTAGAGTGCTAATATCCAAGATTGAAGCACCGGGCTCAACCGCCATAGTGTCCTGGCGTGGTTTTGAGTTTGTATTGTTCCTATGGATTAGTAATCACCCATAACAACAATTGTCACCTAATGTCACATTGGAACACACTGTTTCGGTAAAACGGTTGCCAAATCCGCATACGAGCTCCGTTTGAGCTAAATTTTATAGCGATCGATATCTACATAAAATATTGCATCCGAATTACACTGGCTTCGCCAGTTTTGAACTTTCTAAGATTGTCAAAATCGGCTAGCAAAATGGAGATATCTTAGAGGAGAAAAGGCAATACATGTCTCTGAAGCGTCACATCCTCCATATCGCGGACTATATCGCAAGAAGATTCTAGGCTTAGAGTGCTAATATCCAAGATTGAAGCACCGGGCTCAACCGCCATAGTGTCCTGGCGTGGTTTTGAGTTTGTATTGTCCTATGGATT
>CAJUXJ010001127.1:0-10143 GCA_910589775.1 Avena eriantha
TTCTGCGTTTTACGACCGTTTTCATGAGTTATTACACACTCTTTTGGCACTCTAGGGGGATTACAACGATCCTAACACCCGATACATGTTTGAGAGTTATGACCAAAAACTCGTCGTTTTCACGTTTTACGGCTTTTTCATGAGTTATTGCACACTGTTTTGGTGCTCGATGAGGATTTTCATGGACATTAGACCCGATGCATGTTTAAGGGGGATGAGCAAAAAATCGTGTTTGTGTTTTATGACCGTTTTCATGAGCTATTGCCACAGTTCAAGGATTTAAGGCGATTTAAAACGACCATTAGACCCCGATACATGTCTGAGGGCATGACGAAAAACTGTTGTTTTTATGTTTATGGTTTTTCATGCTCTATTACCTACAGTTGTGAGTTTGCAGGTGGGTTTGCATTGCTCGTTAGACCCGTACATGTTTGAGAGTTTTAACCAAAAACTCGTCGATTTCGCGTATTATATGGATGTTTTCATGAGTTATTTGCCTATAGTTTTGGGGTTCTACGGGGATTTACAACAACCCTAAGACCCGATACAGGTTTGAGGGTTATGACCAAAAACTCTTTGTTTTTCACGTTTTACGGCCGTTTCATGACCTATTGCACACTGTTGGTGCTTCATGGGGATTACAACGATCCTAGAATCCAGTACATGTTGAGAGTTATGACCAAAAATCATCGTTTTTCATGTTTTACGGCTGTTCTCATGAGCTATTGGACACTATTTTGCCACTCAGGGGATTTTCAACGATCCAAAGACCCGATACATGTTTGAGAGTTATGACCAAAAACTCATCGTTTTCACGTTTTACGGCCGTTTTGATGAGCTATTGGACACTGTTTTGGCACTCTAGGGGGATTTACAACGATCCTAAGACCCGATACATGTTTGCGAGTATGACCAAAAACTCGTCGTTTCGTGTTTTACGACCGTTTTCATGAATATTTGCACACTGTTTTGGCACTCTAGGGAGATTTACAATGATCCTAACACCCGATACATGTTTGAGAGTTATGACAAAAAACTCGTCGTTTTCACGTTTTGTTACGGCTTTTTTTCATGAGTTATTGCACACTGTTTGGTGCTCCATGAGGATTTTCATGGACCGTTAGACCCGATGCATGTTTACGGGGATGAGCAAAAAATCGTCGTTTTTTGTGTTTTATGGACCGTTTTCATGAGCTATTGCCACAGTTCACGGCTTTAAGGCGATTAAACGACCATTAGACCCGATACATGTTTGAGGGCATGACGAAAAACTTGTTGTTTTTATGTTTTATGGTTTTTTCATGCTCTATTACCTACAGTGTGAGTTTGCAGGTGGGTTTGCATTGCTCGTTAGACCCGATACATGTTTGAGAGTTTTAACCAAAAACTCGTCGAATTTCGCGTTATTATGCTGTTTTTCATGAGTTATTGCCTATAGTTTTGGGGTTCTACGGGGATTTTACAACAACCTACGACCGATATAGGTTGAGGGTTATGACCAAAAACTCTTTGTTTTTCCACGTTTTACGGCCGTTTCCACTGACCTATTGCACACTGTTTTGGTGCTTCATGGGGATTTACAACGATCCTAGCAATTCCAGTAACATGTTTGAGAGTTTTCATAGACCAAGTAACTCATCGTTTTTCATGTTTTACGGGCCTGTTTCTCCTGAGCTATTGGCACTCTATTTTGCCACTAGGGGATTTTCACCGATCCAAAGCCTCTGATACAGTGTTTGCGAGTTAATGACCAAAAGCTCATCGTTTTCACTGTTTTACGGCCGGTTTTTCATGAGCTATTGGACACTGTTTTGGCACATCTAGGGGGATTTACAACGGAATCCTAAGGACCCGATACATGTTGAGAAGTTATGGACCCAAAAACTCGTCGTTTTCTGCTGTTTTCCGACCGTTTTCATGAAGTTATTGCACACAATGTTTTGCCCATCTAGGAGTATTTACAACTGATCCTAACACCCGATTACATGTTGAGAGTTATGACAAAAACTGATCGTTGTCGGTTTTTTACGGCTGTTTTCATGAGTTATTGCAGACTATTTTGGTGCTCCATGAGGATTTTCATGGACCGTTAGACCCGATGCATGTTTAAGGGATGAGCAAAAATCGTCGTTTTTGTGTTTATGACCGTTTTCATGAGCTATTGCCCACAGTTCAAGGGTTTCAAGGCGATTTACAACGACCATTAGACCCGATACATGTTTGAGGGCATGACCGAAAAACTTGTTGTTTTTATGTTTTATGGTTTGTTTTCATGCTCTATTACCTACAGTTGTGAGTTTCAGGTGGGTTTGCATTGCTGTTAGACCCGATACATGTCTGAGAGTTTTAACCAAAAACTCGTCGATTTCGCGTTTATATGGCTGTTTTCATGAGTTATTGCCTATAGTTTTGGGTTTCTAGGGGATTTACAACAAACCTAAGACCCGATATAGGTTTGAGGGTTATGACCAAAAACTCTTCGTTTTTCACGTTTTTACGGCCGTTTTGATGACCTATTGCACAATGTTTGGTGCTTCATGGGGATTTACAACGATCCTACAATCCGGTACATGTTTGAGAGTTATGACCAAAAACTCATCGTTTTTCATGTTTACGGCCGTTCTCATGAGCTATTGGACACTATTTTGCCACTCTAGGGGGATTTTCAACGATCCAAAGATCTGATACATGTTTGAGAGTAATGACCAAAAAGTCATCGTTTTCACGTTTTACGGCCGTTTTCATGAGCTATTGGACACTGTTTTGGCACTCTAGGGGGATTTACAACGATCCTAAGACCCGATACATGTTTGAGAGTTATGACCAAAAACTCGTCGTTTTCGTGTTTTACGACCGTTTTCATGAATTATTGCACACTGTTTTGGCACTCTAGGGAGATTTACAATGATCCTAACACCCGATACATGTTTGAGAGTTATGACAAAAACTGATCGTTGTCGTGTTTACGGCTGTTTTCATGAGTTATTGTAGACTATTTTGGTGCTCCATGAGGATTCTCATGGACCGTTAGACCCGATGCATGTTAAGGGATGAGAAAAAAAGCGTCGTTTTCGTTTTTATGACCGTTTTGATGAGCTATTAGCCACAGTTCAACGGGTTTGAAGGCGATTTACAACGACCTATTAGACCCGATACATGTTTGAGGGCATGACGAAAAACTTGTTGTTTTTATGTTTGTTGGGTTGTTTTCATGCCCTATTACCTACAGTTGTGAGTTTCCAGGTGGGTTATGCATTGCTCGTTAGACCCGATACATGTTGATAGTTTTAACGAAAAACTCGTCTGATTTCGCGTATTATGGCTGTTTCATGAGTTATTGCCCATAGTTTTGGGGGTTTCAGGGGATTTACAACACCCTAAGACCCGATACAGGTTTGAGGGTTATGACCAAAACTCTTCTGTTTTTCACGTTTTACGGCCGTTTCATGACCTATTGCACCATGTTTTGGCGCTTCATGGGGATTTACAACGATCCTAGAATCCGGTACATGTTTGAGAGTTATGACCAAAAACTAACGTTTTTCATGTTTTACAACGGCCGTTTCCATGAGCTATTGGACACTGTTTGGCACTCTAGGGGGTATTACAACGATCCTAAGACACGATACAGTTTGAGACTTATGACCAAAAACTCGTCGTTTTCCACATTTTACGGCCGTTTCAGAGCTATTGACACTGTTTTGGCACTCTATGGGGATTTACAACGATCCTAAGACCCGATACATGTTTGAGAGTATGACCAAAAACTCGTCGTTTTCGCGTTTTACGACCGTTTCATGCATTATTGCACCACTGTTTTGGTGCTCCATGAGGATTTGCATGGACCGTTAGACCCGACACATGTTAAAGGGGATGAGCAAAAAATCGTCGTTTTTGTGTTTTATGAACGTTTTCACGTGCTATTGCCACAGTTCAAGGTTTCAAGGCGATTTACAACGACTATTAGACCCGATACATGTTTTGGGCACGACCAAAAACTTGTTGTTTTTATGTTTGTGGTTGTTTTCATGCCCTATTACCTACAGTTGTGAGTTTCCAGGTGGGTTTGCATTGCTCGTTAGACCCGATACATGTTTGATAGTTTTAACCAAAAACTCGTCGATTTCGCGTATTATGGCTGTTTTCATGAGTTATTGCCCATAGTTTGGGGTTCTAGGAGGATTTACAACAACCCTAAGACCAGATACAGGTTTGAGGGTTATGACCAAAAACTCTTTGTTTTTTCACGTTTTACGGCCGTTTCATGACCTATTGCACACTGTTTTGGTGCTTCATGGGGATTTACAACGATCCTAGAATCCAGTACATGTTTGAGAGTTATGACCAAAAAATCATCGTTTTTCATGTTTTACGGCTGTTCTCATGAGCTATTGGACACTATTTTGCCACTCTAGGGGGATTTTCACACGATCCAAAGACCCGATACATGTTTGAGAGTTATGACCAAAAACTCATCGTTTTCACGTTTTACGGCCGTTTTGATGAGCTATTGGACACTGTTTTGGCACTCTAGGGGGATTTACAACGATCCTAAGACCCGATACATGTTTGAGAGTTATGACCAAAAAACTCGTCGTTTTCGTGTTTTACGACCGTTTTCATGAATTATTGCACACTGTTTTGGCACTCTAGGGAGATTTACAATGATCCTAAACACCCGATACATGTTTGAGAGTTATGACAAAAACTGATCGTTGTCGTGTTTTACGGCTGTTTTCATGAGTTATTGTAGACTATTTTGGTGCTCCATGAGGATTCTCATGGACCGTTAGACCCGATGCATGTTTACGGGGATGAGCAAAAAATCGTCGGTTTTGTGTTTTATGACCGTTTTCATGAGCTATTGCCACAGCACAAGGGTTTTCAAGGCGATTTACAACGACTATTAGACCCGATACATGTTTGAGGGCATGACCAAAAACTTGTTGTTTTTATGTTTGTGGTTGTTTTCATGCCCTATTACCTACAGTTGTGAGTTTCCAGGTGGGTTTGCATTGCTCGTTAGACCCGATACATGTTTGATAGTTTTAACCAAAAACTCGTCGATTCGCGTGTTATGGCTGTTTCATGAGTTATTGCCCCATAGTTTTGGGGTTGTAGGGGGCTTTACAACAACCCTTAGACCAGATACTAGGTTTGAGGGTTATGACCAAAAACTCTTTGTTTTTCAACGTTTTACGGCCGTTTCATGACCTATTGCACACTGTTTTGGTGCTTCATGGGGATTTACAACGATCCTACAATCCTGGTACATGTTTGAGAGTTATGACCAAAAACTCATCGTTTTTCATGTTTATTACGGCCGTTCTCATGAGCTATTGGACACTATTTTGCCACTCTAGGGGGATTTTCAACGATCCAAAGATCTGATACATGTTTGAGAGTAATGACCAAAAAGTCATCGTTTTCACGTTTTACGGCCGTTTGATGAGCTATTGGACACTGTTTTGGCACTCTAGGGGGATTACAACGATCCTAAGACCCGATACATGTTTGAGAGTTATGACCAAAAACTCGTCGTTTTTCGCATTTTACGACCGTTTTCATGAATTATTGCACACTGTTTTGGCACTCTAGGGGATTTACAACGATCCTAACACTCGATACATGTTTGAGAGTTATGACCAAAAACTCGTCGTTCTCGTGTTTTACGGCTGTTTTGATGAGTTATTGCACACTGTTTGGGTGCCCATGAGGATTTTCAGGACTGTTAGACCCGATGCATGTTTACGGGATGAGCAAAAAATCGTCGTTTTTGTGTTTTATGACCGTTTTCATGAGCTATTGCCACAGTACAAGGGTTTCAAGGCGATTTACAACGACTATTAGACCCGATACATGTTTGAGGGCATGACCAAAACTTGTTGTTTTTATGTTTTCTGGTTGTTTTCATGCCCTATTACCTACAGTTGTGAGTTTCCAGGTGGGTTTGCATTGCTCGTTAGACCCGATACATGTTTGAGAGTTTTAACCAAAAACTCGTCGATTTCGCGTATTATGGCTGTTTTCATGAGTTATTGCCCATAGTTTTTGGGTTCAAGGGGGATTTACAACAACCCTAAGACCAGATACAGGTTTGAGGGTTATGACCAAAAACTCTTTGTTTTTCACGTTTTACGGCCGTTTTCATGACCTATTGCACACTGTTTTGGCTGCTTCATGGGGATTTACAACGATCCTAGAATCCGGTACATGTTTGAGAGTTATGACCAAAAAACTCATCGTTTTTCATGTTTTACGGCCGTTCTCATGAGCTATTGGACACTATTTTGCCACTCTAGGGGGATTTTCAACGATCCTAAAGACCCGATACATGTTTGAGAGTTATGACCAAAAACTCATCGTTTTTCACATTTTACGGCCGTTTTGATGAGCTATTGGACACTGTTTTGGCACTCTAGGGGGATTTACAACGATCCTAAGACCCGATACATGTTTGAGAGTTATGACCAAAAACTCGTCGTTTTCGTGTTTTACGACCGTTTTCATGAATTATTGCACACTAGTTTTGGCACTCTAGGGAGATTTACAACGATCCTAACACCCGATACATGTTTGAGAGTTATGACAAAAACTGATCGTTGTCGTGTTTTACGGCTGTTTTTATGAGTTATTGCAGACTATTTTGGTGCTCCATGAGGATTTTCATGGACCGTTTAGACCCGATGCATGTTTACGGGGATGAGCAAAAAATCATCGTTTTGTGTTTTATGACCGTTTTCATAAGCTATTGCCACAGTACAAGGGTTTCAAGGCGATTTACAACGACTATTAGACCCGATACATGTTTGAGGGCATGACCAAAAACTTGTTGTTTTTATGTTTTCGGTTGTTTTCATGCCCTATTACCTACAGTTGTGAGTTTCTAGGTGGGTTTGCATTGCTCGTTAGACCCGATACATGTTTGAGAGTTTTAACCAAAAAACTCGTCGATTTCGCGTGTTATGGCTGTTTTCATGAGTTATTGCCCATAGTTTTGGGGTTCTAGGGGGCTTACAACAACCCTTAGACCCGATATAGGTTTGAGGGTTATGACCAAAAACTCTTCGTTTTTCACGTTTTACGGCCGTTTTGATGACCTATTGCACACTGTTTTGGCGCTTCATGGGGATTTACAACGATCGTAGAATCCGGTACATGTTTGAGAGTTATGACCAAAAACTCATCGTTTTTCATGTTTTACGGCCGTTCTCATGAGCTATTGGACACTGTTTGGCACTCTAGGGGGATTTACAACGATCCTAAGACACGATACAAGTTTGAGAGTTATGACCAAAAACTCGTCGTTTTCACATTTTACGGCCGTTTTCATGAGCTATTGGACACTGTTTTGGCACTCTCGGGGGATTTACAACGATCCTAAGACCCGATACATGTTTGAGAGTTATGACCAAAAACTCGTCGTTTTCGCGTTTTACGACCGTTTTCATGAATTATTGCCCACTGTTTTGGTGCTCCATGAGGATTTGCATGGACCGTTTTAGACCCGACACATGTTAAAGGGGATGAGCAAAATCGTCGTTTTTTGTGTTTTATGAACGTTTTCACGTGCCTATTGCCCACAGTTCAAGGGTTTCAAGGCGATTTTAAAACGACCTATTAGACCGATACATTGTTTGGGCACGACCAAAAACTTGTTGTTTTTATGTTTGTGGTTGTTTTCATGCCCTATTACCTACAGTGTGAGTTTCAGGTGGGTTTGCATTGCTCGTTAGACCCGATACATGTTTGATAGTTTTAACCAAAAACTCGTCGATTTCGCGTATTATGGCTGTGTTCATGAGTTATTGCCCATAGTTTTGGGGTTCTAGGAGGGATTTACAACAACCTAAGACCATCGATACCGGTTTTGAGGGTTATGACCAAAAACTCTTTGTTTTTCACGTTTTACGGGCCGTTTTCATGACCTATTGCACACTGTTTTGGTTGCTTCATGGGGATTTACAACGATCCTAGAATCCAGTACATGTTTGAGAGTTATGACCAAAAATCGTCGTTTTTCATGTTTTACGGCTGTTCTCATGAGCTATTGGACACTATTTGCCACTCTAGGGGGATTTTAAACGATCCAAAGACCGATACATGTTTGAGAGTTATGACCAAAAACTCATCGTTTCACGTTTTACGGCCGTTTTGATGAGCTATTGGACACTGTTTTGGCACTCTAGGGGGATTTACAACGATCCTAAGACCCGATACATGTTTGAGAGTTATGACCAAAAACTCGTCGTTTTCGTGTTTTACGACCGTTTTCATGAATTATTGCACACTGTTTTGGCACTCTAGGGAGATTTACAATGATCCTAACACCCGATACATGTTTGAGAGTTATGACAAAAACTGATCGTTGTCGGTTTTTACGGCTGTTTTCATGAGTTATTGTAGACTATTTTGGTGCTCCATGAGGATTCTCATGGACCGTTAGACCCGATGCATGTTTACGGGGATGAGCAAAAAATCGTCGGTTTTGTGTTTTATGACCGTTTTCATGAGCTATTGCCACAGCACAAGGGTTCAAGGCGATTTACAACGACTATTAGACCCGATACATGTTTGAGGGCATGACCAAAAACTTGTTGTTTTTATGTTTGTGGTTGTTTTCATGCCCTATTACCTACAGTTGTGAGTTTCCAGGTGGGTTTGCATTGCTCGTTAGACCCGATACATGTTTGATAGTTTTAACCAAAAACTTGTCGATTTCGCGTGTTATGGCTGTTTTCATGAGTTATTGCCCATAGTTTTGGGGTTCTAGGGGGATTTACAACAACCCTAAGACCAGATACAGGTTGGAGGGTTATGACCAAAAACTCTGTTTTTCACGTTTACGGCCGTTGATGACCTATTGCACACTGTTTGGTGCTTCATGGGGATTTACAACGACCCTAGAATCCAGTACATGTTTGAGAGTTATGACCAAAAATCATCGTTTTTCATGTTTTACGGCCGTTCTCATGAGCTATTGGACACTATTTTGCCACTCTAGGGGGATTTTCAACGATCCAAGACCCGATACATGTTTGAGAGTTATGACAAAAAACTCATCGTTTTCACGTTTTACGGCCGTTTGATGAGCTATTGGACACTGTTTGGCACTCTAGGGGGATTTACAACGATCCTAAGACCCGATACATGTTTGAGAGTTATGACAAAAAACTCGTCGTTTTCGTGTTTTACGACCGTTTTCATGAATTATTGCACACTGTTTTGGCACTCTAGGGAGATTACAATGATCCTAACACCCGATACATGTTTGAGAGTTATGACAAAAATGATCGTTGTCGTGTTTTACGGCTGTTTTCATGAGTTATTATAGACTATTTGGTGCTCCATGAGGATTTTCATGGACCGTTAGACCCGATGCATGTTTACGGGGATGAGCAAAAAATCGTCGTTTTTGTGTTTTATGACCGTTTCATGAGCTATTGCCACAGCACAAGGGTTTCAAGGCGATTTACAACGACTATTAGACCCGATACATGTTTGAGGCATGACAAAAAACTTGTTTTTATGTTCTGGTGGTGTTTTCATCCCTATTACTACAGTTGTGAGTTTCTAGGTGGGTTTGCATTGCTCGTTAGACCCGATACATGTTTGAGAGTTTTAACCAAAAACTCGTCGATTTCGCGTGTTATGGCTGTTTTCATGAGTTATTGCCCATAGTTTTGGGGTTCTAGGGGGCTTTACAACAACCTTAGACCCGATATAGGTTTGAGGGTTATGACCAAAACTCTTTGTTTTTCACGTTTACGGCCGTTCATGACCTATTGCACACTGTTTTGGTGCTTCATGGGGATTTACAACGATCCTACAATCCGGTACATGTTTGAGAGTTATGACCAAAAACTCATCGTTTTTCATGTTTTACGGCCGTTCTCATGAGCTATTGGACACTATTTTGCCACTCTAGGGGGATTTTCAACGATCCAAGATCTGATACATGTTTGAGAGTAATGACCAAAAAGTCATCGTTTTCACGTTTTACGGCCGTTTTCATGAGCTATTGGACACTGTTTTGGCACTCTAGGGGATTTACAACGATCCTAAGACCAGATACATGTTTGAGAGTTATGACCAAAAACTCGTCGTTTTCGTGTTTTACGACCGTTTCATGAATTATTGCAC